>CAUYQV010082591.1:0-56839 GCA_963574575.1 Galagoides demidoff
CTTTGCCTGGCTCTGAGCCAGCCAGCTTTGGATCCTGCCAGGCCCTGAGGATCCAGGGTGAGGCGCAGCACCTGGTGGTGGTGCTCCAGGCTGAGGGGACCCTGAGGCTGGAAACCCTTGTATGAGGAATGTCCTGAAGGCTGGCGGAGGCTGTCCCTGGGCACCCTGTGCCAGTCACGTGCTCTGTGCCCCTCCCTGTCTTTGCTCCTCCTCTGGGAATGCCCTTCTCCTCCTTCCCTGTCCTCCCCACTGCACCTGTCCTCCCCACTGCCTCTGACTCATCCTTCAGAGCTGTGCCCTGGGGAAGCCAGTGACCCTGCTCGGTGGTGGCTTCCCACTGCCTTGTTTCCTTACCCTTTCTCGTGCACATCTGCTTTCCTAGGGCACCGGTTAGATATGAACCCAGGCTGTCTCTGTCTGCTGCAGCTCAGTCTTAGAAATGCAGGCAGACACCTGCAATGTCAGGAGGGACCCCTTTGTGCCCTATGAGCAAGGTTTCCTGGGGCTACAGGCCTGGCTAGCAGGGCCACTGGGGCACATGCTGTGGTGGCTGATAGGCATAAAGGCCTTGGCTTTTGGGGAGGAGTGAGTTCCTAACTTTGCATCCTCTAAGAGAGGAGGGGAAGGCCTGGGCCATGCTGTGGATGGTACATGGCCTCTGGGAGGGGGTGATGGCAGCACCCCATATGGGTTAAGGGTGTGAGCCCTGTTGCTGCCTTTTCAGGGATTTTCTTAACTTCTCTGGGTCTCAGTTTCTGCAACTGTGAAATGGGGATAATAGCAGTCCTTTTTTATATAACTGTTAGAAGATTAAATGAAATAATCGTGCAAAGTCCTTAGGACAGCATGCTGGTTAGCACTCAGAGTCAGCTGTGGGTAGCTGAAGTTATTTGAACATCCTTTTGGAGAGGTATTAGTGCCAGAAATGGCAGGAGCAGTCTTCAGGAGGAGGGACTGTGTGAGATTTTAGGCGCAAGCAGTGTTGCTGCATGTCCCCGAGATGCTGTGGGGGCCAAAGTGCCACAGTCACTCCCTGAGAGTGCAGGGAGGCAGTTTAGCATCCCCAAACAGGGTTCGTCCTCACACTTGTCCTCTACCAGCATCCTGTGAGCCTTCTCTTATTAATTTTCACAAGAACCTCAGGATATGATGACAGCACTATAAATCCATTTTACGGATTGGGAAACTCAGGAAACTGGACCATTAGTGAGGGAACCAGATTGCAAACACTAGTCTCTCCAACTCGAAAGCCTGTGCCTCAGGCATTAGCATTTGAAATCCTTGATTTCATTTCATATCTGCAAGGGTTGTGGCCACTGGTCTAACTACTCATTTACTGTCGAGGAAACCAGAGAGGTCCAACCTCCTTCAGCCCATGAGCTGTAGACCCAGAATTTGGTCCTTGGCTCCCGCTTTGTCTCTTACGGCCAAAGGGGAAGGACAGTGATGTGGAGGCAAGTTCTTCCTTTCTACCCTGTCTGGGGGTGTGGGAGGTTGACTCAGAGGTGACAGAAGGACCATTGTTACTGGTGAGTCATTTACTTTGACAAGCCTTAGCTCCACGTAAACCCAGCGCCTGGATCATTGCTGTATAGCAACAAGAGCCTCCCATCTTTTGGAATTTAATGACCTGTGGATGATAACAGATAATGTGCAAATTTGACATAATCGGTCCTGGACAATTTCCATTCAATTATTTGTTAATAAACACCAGGACCCCCGGCTGGAGTTTTATGTTTCCAAATTTGAAATAAAAGGCTGGGAGGCTGAACAGAGTAGAATACCTGTCTCTTTTCTTGCTGAATATTTATAAAAAATTTTATTTCAGCAGGGCCAGGTAACACCCAAGGTTTACTTGGTGTTCATTTGCATTGTGAATTTTTTAAAATAGTAATTATCTGCAAAAGGTCAAATATTTGCTTTATCTATATAATTCAATTCCCCAAAGGCCTTTGGGATTCAAATTAATGCCCTTGTAATATCTTCATTGAAAAAGAAGATTAATTATGCTTACATGGAACCTAATTTGGCTTATCAGACCTTTAATGTGGCTGCGATCATGAGTGCATTTAAATTTAGGATTATGTGGGTGATCTAGGTCCCTTATTTGGGAGACTTTTAATATTTGTCATTATTTTTATGCATATCATTTTTCCCGCCTGCTCGGGAAAATTAAAATGTCGGTTCTGAAAGAAATAAACATTATGTATTGACATTGGTAATTATGTTTTGGTATTTAAGGATGCATAAAAAACTGCACACAGGGCCTCAAATATAAATTTGCAGTTAATGTCCTTAGACGGAAATTGGAGCTCTTTTCCCAGACTCACTAAATGGGGAACAAGCTCTCTCTGGGGGGGCTGTCTTCAAGGTAGGATCACATAACTTGCAGTGGTGCTCAAAGATGCTTGGAGGTTTGAATGGCCCCAGAAACTGGGATTTAGAGTCAGGAGGCCTGAGATTTCTCTTCTTCACTAAGGTTGCTATGTAATCACTATTGAAGAGGGCTCTCCTGAGCCCCAGGTTCTTATCTGTGAACCATAATCATTTGTTTAGGCTCTTCTTCTCAGCATCTGTTATGTGTGGATTACATATAGGGCTTTGATCCCTAACAAAGGTAGTGGGGTCTTGGAGATAACAGGGATTGTGAGTCAGTAGGTGGTATCAGTTAGCGATTGCTGCATAACAAATCATACTAAAACTTAGCAGCTTAATGTAAGAACTATCTATCTACTCTTTTTCTTTTTTTTGGCTGGGGCTGGGTTTGAACCTGCCGCCTCCAGCATATGGGGCTAGTGCCCTACTCCTTTGAGCTATAGGTGCTGCCCTTATCTATTATTTTTCAAGAGTCTCTGAGTCTCTTGTGCTGTTCTGCTGATCTAGGAGAGACTGGCTGATTTTGGTTGAACTTATTCATGTGTCTTAGATCAGCTGGCAAGTGGGCTTGGGAGATGGCCTTGTATAAGATGCTCTGTGTGTTTTCTTATTCTCTGGCAGACTAGTCTGGGCTTGTCCTCATGGCTGAACAGGGGTTTGAGGGAGGGTGAAGAAATATGCAAATGCCTCCTCACACTTCCATTTGCATCTGGTTTGCTACTGTCTCCTTGGTTAAAACATGATATAGCCACACCCAGAGTTTGTGTAGGCGGGGTCTGCCAAAGAGCAGGGCTACAGGGAGGCAGAAAATCTTGGGGCCACCATCCAATCAATCAATCATAGGCTTTACTGTAGCTCTGCTGCTTACTCGCTATGTGAACAGAGGCACGTGGCTTGAGACTCTGAGTCTCAGTTTCTTCATATGTCAAGAATGGCAGGTTTAAATGACATAAAATACTCCATGTACATGGTGGCTACCCAGGAATCCTTACTCCAAGGTACAAGGATGAATGGCATAGGGGATTTGTGTATAAGAATGAACAATCAGAAATCCCTTAAATGTCCATCAGAAAGGACCTGGTTAAATAAATCATGTTACATCTGTTTAAAGGAAGACCTTTTAACCCTATGTCAATTTCTAAGGCATGGAAGGATGTCTTCAATAGATTATTAACTGTTCAGTGGAAAAAATTTTGGCACAATTTGTGATGTATGATGCCATTGTGTGTGAAATGACAGCTATGTTTATTTCTGTTTATTTATAGAGAGATGTCTGCAAGACTATGCCTCAAATTCAATACTTTCGGATTAGTGGCCCCCCAAATTTGGGGCACCAGGGATCAGTTTCATGGAAAACTATTTTTCCATGGACTGGGCTAGGGGGGATGGTTTCAGGATCATTCAAGCACATTACATTTATTTCTATTATTTTTATATTGTAATATATAATGAAGCAATTAAACAACTCAGCGTAATGCAGAATCAGTGGGAGCTGATTTCTGCAACTAGATGGTCCCATCTGCAGAAGATGGGAGACAGTGACACATGAAGCATGTTGCTTGTGTGCTCAGCTCCACCTCAGATCATCAGGCATCAGATCCTGATAAGGAGTGTGCAACCTAGATCCCGCACATGCTCAGTTTACAGTAGGGGTCACGCTCCTGAGAGTCTCCTGCCACTGGTGATGGGACAGCAGGTGGGGCTCAGGAGCTGAAGTGGGCAATGGGGAGAGGGGTGAATATGCGTGAAGCTTCACTCGCTTGCCTGCCACTCACCTCCGCTGTGCGGCCCGGATCCTAGCAGGCCATGGACCCATTCTAGTCTGCAGCCTGGTGTTGGGGACCATGGTTCTAGATGAATTTTTACAATGAACATGTATTACTTTTGGAATGGAAAAAAAATGGGGAAAAATTATAGCAAAACCCCAAAATGATGACTTTTAGTGTCTAAGTTAGCTGAATTATCGCTAATATAGTTGACTCTTGAACAATGTGGGGGTTTGGGGTGCTGACCCCACACAGGCAAAAATCTGGGTACAACTTTTGACTCCCCTAAAACATAACCATCCATAGCCTCCTGTTGATGTTACCAGTACTATAAGCAGTCAACACACAAACAGACCATACCTACACGTCTTACGCATTCGTGACATACTTGTTTTCTTATTTTTTGACATTTCTAAACCATTCATCTTCTAGTTCTTTTCAAATTGTTGCAGATCCCTGAAAAAAATCTGCGTATGAGTGGACCTGCACAGTTCAAACCTGTGTTGTTTAATGATCAACTGTAGTCTATAATAATAACAAAAAACTATAAACTAATATAAAAATGATAACTACCATATATTGAAGACCCATTGTCCTCCTGAACATATACTGGGAAGTCATCTGCATCTGTAGAAAGGATCTTCACATTGTTTTCTCTCATCAGGCCCTGGGAAACTGATAGGCTGGATGATCACATGTATATGACTCTGAGCTACCCAGTAGCCAAAGCAAAGAGTGAAAGGAGCGTCTACAACTAGTTTGCTGTAGCTCAGAGCAGCCACAGCTATTCGTGAGAGAGGCACTCCTCTGGGATCTCAGGGAGCGGCTCCTCCCAGCTGTGCTGAAGAACAGCCTCCATCCCTTGCTCTTGGTGCACACTCCAGGGTGGCTTCTAGGCCCTGGCTGTGGTGCCCCCTCTTGTGAGGGCATGAATCATGACAACTGCCAGCTCTTAATGCTTGGGTGTGTGCCTGAGGGGGCTCTGAAGGCTGCTCTGAAGGGGAAGGGAGGGTAGGGCCCCCATGGATGCCTATTCTGGGCAGGGCGCTCCTCATCCTCACCGGAGGTCTGTCTGGCTAAGAACACAGAGGAAATGTCAGCTGCCTGAGGTCATCTAGCTGCAGAAGGGCAAAGGAGAAAAGTTGCTCTGGCTCTTGAGACTGGACACATAGCCCAGCCTCACAAGGTAGAGTCCCCAGCCCACCGAGCAGCCCCATCCCAGCTGCTCTGACACGCTCTGGCTCTGTTCCTCATGGCAGGCTGTTTCTTCTCCACTCACTCTGCTCTCTGCTGTTTACCCCTCTGGAACCTTGGACAAATCACTTCCACTCTCGGGGCCTCAACTTCCTCCTCCGGAAAATGGGAGTAATAGAAGTCTCTCCTCCCCTGGCTTTGGGGGAGGAGGAAATGAGTTAACAGACATGCTGAGGGTGGGGCCTGGCACACAGGAAATGCTCCTGGATCTCAGATACCTGGCCTATCTCCTCCCATTCATCCTCCTCCCCACCTGCAGAGAGAGAGGATGTGATGCCATTCCCCTCTTCCTAAAGTACCCTCAGGCCCTGCGGCCTCTCCAGTGTCCTCCCACTCTGGTGTCCCTGACACTGAATGACAGAGAGCAGAGGCAGGAAGTCAAAGAGTGGAGTCAGGTGCAGGGTCAGGTTTGGAAGGGACGACGTCTGAGGTCATCTTGGGCATCGTGTGTCTGAGTGTACCTGTGGTTCCTCCTGTTCTCAGGCCTTTCCTCCTACAGCAGTGAGCACAGACACAGGGTGTTTGCTGACTGGAGAGAGTGCCCTCCTCCCTGTCCTCCCTCTCCCCAGCCCCCACCTGCTCTGAGGTCAGAGGAATGTTCCTCCAATAATACTCTGCCCATGTCGCTTTCTTGCTGAAAACCTGGAGGGACTTTCTTCTGCTCTCACGTTGGAGCCTTTGGCATGAACTGGCCCCTTCTGCCCCGCTGGCCTCCCCTCCCTTCCTCAGCCCATGCCACGCTGGACCCTTAAGGTCTCCATGACTCAGGGTCATTGCATGGGGGCACCTGTTGCCCTCTCCTGCCAGTTTTCATGCTCTTCTCTTGACCAACTTACATTGCCTTTTAGGTCCCATGTCACCTCCTTCTTGGTGCCCTCCCTGACCCCTGAGACTGACAAGAGTCTTGCTGTGTGTCTGTCTACCTCCACCCTTCCCTCACCACCCTGCCCTGTCAGCCTCATGGCTCTGCCTCCTTCCTTGGTTGGAGGTTCTTTGTCTTGGTGTCTCCAGCATTCAGCACAGCCGGACCTCAGGGTTCCAGGCCCAACTCTGCCATTCACAGGCTCCAGTGGCCACTCGTAGCCCATTGAGATCAGATGTAAAACAAAACCTCTATGTGATGCAAGATGACGCATGACACACACGGCCACAAAGCAGGTGACACGACACACGTAACATTTGCAAAGCTCCCTATTAGCTTGTTACATCTCAACACCCATCCTGCGCTCTAGGCTGGGCTGGAGTTACTGTCGTTATTCAGTATCTGATGGGGAAGTGATTGTCACGCATCTGGGAAGAGGTCGGAGCGGGTGCAGACCGGGCCTCTGACCTCCTCCTTCTGCTCAAGTGGTCAGGGATGGTGTCTCTGGGAGGCAGCACTTCTGTTGTGCTTCAGTGTCTGGGTGGGACTTGGAAGAGCACGCAGGGAGGCCCTGAGCCAGGGCGAGGCGTCGGAAGCCAGGCAGGTGAGACTGGTTTGGTGCTCTCGCCTCTCTTAGCCTGGAGGGGACCAGAACCTGGGGACCCCTGGAAACCAGAGCCAGGACCAAACTTAATCCTTTAGCTACAGGGAGCTGGTGAAGGCCTCAGAACAGGACAGAAGCTTTGCCCTAAAGGAAGATGATTTGGGGGTTGGGAGGCCATTGAGAAAACTGTAGCAATGTCTAGGCAAGAAAGGGTGTGCTGCTGGGGGACAGCAGGCTGGACCCGTTGACATGCTCCTTCCCTTTGTCCTCTGTCTGACCTTGGTGGGGTTTCCCCAGGGTGCAGTCAGATCCGCTCAGTGGTCTCTGCCTCAGAGGTGGCAGCTGGTGGATGGACCCCCTTTCCCAGGGCCTGGGGGTGCTGTAGAAGCCCAGATGGAGGCTGGGGTAGGGTGGGGGATGCGTGAGGTCGGAGCCGTGGCTGCTGCCTCTGACTTCCACATGGGGTCAGTGTAGCATCAGAGTTCCTCCTGACTGGCTCTGGCCCCCCCCCCCCCCCCCCAGCCCTGAGGGAAGGCAGCCCCTGGGCTCAGGAATCTGGGTCAACTAGTTATATTTGGAACCCCTGTGGGCAGGTGCAAGGCCAGGTGAGCTTGGGGAGTCAGAGGCGCTGGAGAATCAATTTTATTTGTTTTCTTTTTAATTTTACTTTTTACTTTTTTTTTTTTTTTTTTTGGAGACAGGGACTTGCTCTCTCTGGGTAGAGTGCAATAGCTTCATATGATAGCTCATAGCAACCTGAGAGTCAAAAGATCCTCCTGCTTCAGCCTCCCAAGTAGCTGGGACCACCGACAGGCACCTGCACAACGCCCAGCTGATTTTTCTATTTTTAGTAGAGATGGGGTTTCACTCTTGCTCAGGCTGGTCTTGAACCCCTGAGTTCAAGCAGTCCACCCACCTCAGCTTCCTAGAGTGCTAGGATTACAGGCCTGAACCACACCACTCCTGGCCACTTTTTAATTTTGATTTTAGAAGTCCTTTGTAAGCACACATCTGAACCATGGAGAGAGGGCAGAACTCTTCTTTGCTAAAGGCCCTGGTGGGCTTGGAGCCACCTTTGCCCGAGAGCCCTCTGCTTATGCCTGCTTTCACCTGGGAAGGTTATTTTCACTTAGAGGGCACTTGCTAGCAAAGAAACAAGGGCCCCAGGAGGAAATGAAGGTTACCAAGGTCTCTGCACATTTTGGAACTTTCTGCTTGGTTGTTGAGACAGTTGAGGAACTGAGAGCAGAGGGGGCGCTCATTTGTCCTGGCTATTGCCGTGAGTCACCTCTCGTCTACTCACTCCCAACCTGCTCTCTGAGTTCAGTGGAACCAGCCTTGGATGATGACGTCACCTTTAGCAAAAACCGCTCAGATTTACATAACGAGTTGTCATTTACACAGTGGCTCCCATCTGCTGCCTTAGATGACACTCAGCAAATCGAGGACCAGTGCTCTCTTCATTTTACAGAGGAGGAAACTGAGGCCAAGGGGGCTCCCAGCTGGTAGGGGGGGTCAGCTTTTCCTGACCTCAAGTTCTTCAGAATATGCCAGTGGTTCCCAGGCTCTAGGGCACATCGGAATCTTCTGGGCGCTTGTTTGAAATGTGGGCTTCTGAACCTCACATCTGGGGGCAGGGACTGGGTATCCACATTCTAAACCATCTCCACCAGGAATTCTGAAGCAGGTCATTGGCAGATCCCAGCCCAGCCCTTCTTGGGCTTACTACCCTGGCCTTGTGTTCAAATGCCATTCAGATTTGGTGGACCTACAGTGGAATCCATGTTGTATTTCTAACAAGCTCCTAGGTGCTGCTGCTGGACTGGGGACCCCCTTCTCAGTGTCACTGTGGTTGAGATCATCCTCATCCCCTGGGGCACACAGCAGGGAAGGTAAGTTGCAAAGTCAGCAGACACTCTCCAGATGTCCCCTTCCCAGAGAGGTGAATTTATAGGGCCATTTCACTTTCTGAAATTTCCTCTGACCTTCAATCGAAAGACCACCACTCCATTCCTATGTCAGAGATGGAGGAGTCGCAAAAGTACAAGAAAGAAAAGGCAGAACTCTCATCGGGCCACATTGCTTAGAGTGGGCCTTTTCAACCTTTTTAATCTCATGGCACACTTGAAACTATAAATTTCATGGCATGCTTAAATTATATTGATTAAAAAAAGAAAAAAAGAGAATTTACTTACTGTGCCTTGAATTTCTTTCCAAAATAGTTTAAGAGGATCTTTAAAAATTTTTGCGGCATACTGGCTGAAAATCACTGGCTTAGAGGGATCCCAAAGAGCCACTGTGGGCAAAACCTGTCCTTTGTGTCCCAGGACCAGGGAGAGACGGTAACCGTTGAATGACCCTACCCTCTAAAGATACCCTTTCTATTACATCCTTTTCCCAATACTTTCCCAGTATTATTTCTACCCTCTCTCCTTGTGTTGTGTTAATAGTTCCATAAGTATTTTTAATTAGATTTTCCAAGCAAAGGAAAGTTTCCAAAGTTAATTAAAAGTTGCCTCACTGTAATTGTATAAAAGCAGCTTTTGCTTCTGAAAATTAAATTATTATAATTAAACTCCTCTATCCATTTAAAGATTTCAGTGGAATGTTTATTATTTGTCTATTATGAAGAGGCCTCAGGAGGGATATGCTTCCATGGCCGGGGAGTGGACCAACCGATGACGTCACAGACCCTGCCTTTGATGATTTCACGCCCCTGGGAATGAAAGAGCAAATCCTGTGTGAGTTTGGATGACTGTGTCAAGTGCAGGCTTTGAGCTCGTCCCCAAATCCCAGGTCCCACTGTGTGATAGGTTAATAGGTTACATCATAACTCACATTTTCCCTTCTCTGCCCTACTTTTAACTGCTTGGTCACATGACTTCCTCTGGCCAATGAAATGTGCAGAGAAGTGGTACTTTCCGCTTCTGAGCAGAAACACAGGCAGGTCAGGATCCTCTTTCTTGTCTTTGGCATTGTGACTGACCATGTCCCAGACAGACGGAGGCTGCCTCATGAGCCTGGGACCCAGAGAGAAGAGACCGTGGAGCAGAGATGCAGCTAGCTTGCAGCGGACATGCAGAGTGTGGCTTCTTGTCATGGCAGCCAAACCTGGCCTTTCTTTGACTCACACCTTGTTGTTTGTGGGTGACAGAGTTTTTTCCTTTCAAAGGATGAAGATTGCTTTGTAGATTGATGTTAGACAGTGGAAAACGATGTCCCTAGTCTGGCTTTTAGGGCCTTCAATATCTAACTCAGGCATCCGTCTACCTACCCTCCGTGCCTCTTTCTTCACATTCTGACGTAGTGGCTCTCTTGATGCTTTTATTTGGTCTAAACTAGTGCTTCTTGAAAACTGAAGAGCTCGCTAATCCTCACAAATGCATCTCTAGCCCTCAGCATTAAAAGCTAAATGCTGTCACTGTAGTTGATCACTTAATGAGGCTGACCAGATCAGAGGATACCATGAACAAGGTTGCTGACCAGATAATGCAGAAAATTTATTTTAAAAAGTGACCTGGGGAGGCTGGCATGGTGGCTCATGCCTATAATCTTAGCACTCTGGGAGGCTGAGGCTGGAGAATTGTTTGAACTTAGGAGTTTGAGATCAGCCTGAACAAGAGCAAGACACCCATCTCTACCAAAAATAGAAAAATTAGCTGGATGTGGTGAGGAGTGCCTGTGGTACCAGCTACTCGGGAGGCTGAGGCAGGAGAATCACTTGAGCCTAGGAGTTTGAGGAGTCTGATGACTCCATGGCACTCTATCCAATGGCAACAGAGGGAGATTCTGTCTCCAACAATAACAACAACAAACAAAATATCTGCAGAAGAGGAAAAACAGAGGTAGCGAAACCACTTAATAACTTTTGAGCTTCTCCTCAAAGGAGACCCATCACCTTTGTTCTTATTTTATCGGAAAAGTACGTCTTTAAGCTCAAGCCATGCCGTCTTTCAGGAAAAGCCCGTGAATATTCTGAGCAATCTACTACAATCCACTACAGATGACCTCCTCCACTATAGAGGAAACTTCTGGAGGCCAGAAACCAGGCATCACGGAATCATTAGCATCTTACACCTAAAAAATAACAGTCAATGCATATTGGATACATTCACCTCTGGTGAATCAAAGTTGAGGCAGAACAGTTGCCCTCGGGACAATGTTACTACTGCTTTAAAATGAAGAAATGAATGAGTCTTAATTGCCCTGTCTGCCACACATCTCCTGTGCCAGGGACCTGCCACCAGTTCCCAAGTCTCTTTCTCCTGGGACCAAACCAGAGATGTCAGACAGAGTCTCGCCCTTGCAGTAAAGAGGAAGCCCAGACTGTGGGAGAAGACGGGCTCTTTGGACAGCATCCACCATCCTATCTTCCTACAGAGAAATAGTCCTTCCTTTGTAATCAGCTAAACCACAGTCGTTCTATCGTCATGGCCCAGGTGATGAGCTGTACTGTCCAAAGGACCACAAATTCTTCCCCAGAGCTATCTGGGTTTTAGGGAAAAATAATTCTTCTTTAAGGCATTGGGTTTTGGAGTTATTTGTTTGAGACCACGTGCAAATATGAAATGATTACTCTTTACTCTCACCACCAAGTTCGAAAGTTCCCTTCCCCATGAAGCTTTTTCAAAAAGTTATTTCATTTAACATATTTGTATTGAGTGCTAGTTACGTGTCAGGCAGTTTACTAGAAACTTAATACAAAAATACCATTGTTAAACCCTCAAAACAGGCCTGATGGGAAATGTGGGCATTATACCCATCTTACAGATGAGGACACTGAGACTCAGTGAGAATTGTCTTGCCCAAGTTCACACAGGCAGAAAGAAGCAGATCTGGACCTTAATGTGAAGTCTCTGCTTCTTCTAACATGCTACCACCCCTTGACTGTGCCCTTCTTCCTATGTGTATCTAATCACTTCTCCATGTGGTGCTTTGGCATAGTTCTAGCACAATGCTTGGCGCATGTGTTGAAATACAAGGAAAAGGTGAGTGAATAAACACACAGGTAGAGGAAAGAGGCAGGCAAGCCCAGGAGCCCACAGTCCCAGATTCAAGGCTGAGAGTTTCCTGAATTCTCACCACGGTGACCTTGGTCAAGTAGTTTCCTTCTAAGAGTTTCATTTTCCTACTTTGTAAACTGGGGCTTGGAATCCTAGCCCTTGAGCCCTCACAGTGGATAGTGGGAGGAAGTGAACTTGAGGGGGCTGGGCTGGCCTGGCAGCCTCCTCTCTGTGCGCTGTCCCGGGTGAAACTGGACATCTGTTCTGAGCACTGCCTGGAGGGACCTGGGGCTGGAGAACAGCAGCACCTCTGAAGTGGTGATTGCCAGCTGATGAATATTCTGTCATTTTCACACCAACATCAGCCTTTCCTGCCATCAAGCTTCTTCCCTTTGGCTGCACACTTGAGTGACAGGTGCCTGGAGGGTGCCAGGCAGGGGACTGGGCCACAGGGACCTTGTAGACCATTATGCAAAGCCTTATTAGTTCTCAAGGGCTGACCCTCCTACCCACCCAGGAGACCTGGAAAGCTGCAGGCCACAGGCGCTGTCGCTCTCCAAGGTACTGAACCCCTTGGCCCAGAACTGTAGGCCGGCCCCTATGAGGAAGTTCTCCACCAAGCAGGACTGCATTCCCATTCTGTTGAGCTGACTGCCCTGAATGGCTATTTTATCTGGTCCCCCCTTCCCCATCATTTTAGAGTCTGTGAAACCCTGTCTCATCTCAATCTACCAAGAACTTCAGAAATGCATTAATTTCCATTGGAGGAGTGAGGAACCCAGGACTTGGAGAGTCAAGTGACACATCCAAGGCCACAGAGAGCAAGTGCTCACCCACAATGGCCTGCGATTAAGGTTGTTCTTCTGTGCCCCAAATATCCTTTGTCTTCAGGATCTCCGTGATTGGTGCCTCCTTCCATCATTTCATCACAGCTGTCTTTGTGTCCTTCACTATCAGCGTCTAACTCCCCTGAGTGCTACCAACTCTCTATCCTTAAAATCTTGCCACTCACTCCTCGGTATCTCTCCACCACACCTAATCCAAGCTCTCATCTTCTCGCACCAGAATTACAGCCACATTTACCTAAGGTAGCTTTGTAATCTGAGGCTTGCTCCCAAATGCATACTCTACCTTGGGGTTGCCAGAATGATCTTTAGAAAACTTGGATTGGATTGGAGCTTGCCGCTTGCCTTCCCTGGCTCTCAGGCATTGAGAGACTGTCTAAGCACCCAGCCGGCCATTCAGGGACCTTTGATCCCCACCTCTTGTTTTCGTCCGGCCCAGACCTACCAGTTCATCACTCTCTGTTTCCTGACGGTTTCTCCTGTGCCCTGTGATCTCTCTTAAATCTTTGCCTGAGCTCTTCCCTCTCATTGGAATAACTTTTCTAACCACTTTCTGCAGATGGATCCCACCTAATGTAATGGCTCAGCTTAGAGGTCCCTTTCTATGGAAAACATTCTCGGCTAACAGGGCAGGGCTGGTTATCATTCCTGTGAGCTCCCACAACTCCCAGGCTTTCTGATCCATACACAAGTGATGCTGTTGTATCTCCTCTAATTGTCTGAATACATGCCAGCGTCTTCCTTAAATGGAAGCTATTGAAGAGTTACTGAATCTTACATCTGTGTTTAATCTGATATAATAATGGCAGATCCACAGTAAGCATTTAAATACCTATTGAAGCTTTGTGGGTCCGACAGATCTGGACACAAATTGCAATTCCTCCACGTCCTAGCCAGCTGACTGTGAAATAGTTTTCTTAATTTCTCTATGCTTTAGTTTCCTCATCATTAGAAAGGGTGTAGTAATAAGACCTACAGTTGACTCCCCTTCTCCATGGCGGTAAGGACAGGGGAACAATCTGAGCAGTGGTCTCCCCACTCCGTGCCTCTGCAGAGCCCTGGGAGGACGAAGGGGTGACTGTCTCTTGCCAGACTTGGATGGGGAGGCTTTGGGACTTGCTTCCTGGTGGTGATGCTGATGGGTCAGGCTGCCCAGGCAAGATGGTTATGCAGACCCATGATTTATGACTCAGCACAGCCTCTGCTGGAGCCAGGGGGAGAAGCAATAGATTGACGGGACTTGGAAGGGAAATCTTTCCCTAGGCTGGAGGCTCAAGTTGGGCCCGAGTCACTGTCCTTCCCTGTGTATCATTTTCATCTGTGGCTCAGTCCTTCCCACACTTCTCTCCAGACCTTTCTCAGGATGGTGCTACCTACTCTGTATGAGGTTCCCCTGGTGGGAAGCAGGATAATGTCCCAGGCCCTCACCTCCAGACACTGTGGATATGCTATGCTACATGGTGAAGGAAATTACTCTGTGAATCAGATGACCTGAGCAGGAAGATCATCCTGAATTACTGGATGGGCCCAGTGTAATCACAGAGTCCTTACAAGTGGAAGGAGGGTCCTTAAAAGCAGAAGTAGGAGGCAGAAGAGAAGTTCGATTGGAGAGAGAGAGAGAGATTTGAACATGCTGTGCCCTGGCTTTGAAGGTGGAGGCAGGGGCTGTGGTCTGGGGCTGCAGACTCCTCTAGAAGGGGAAGAGACAAAGCCAGAGATCCCTCCCTAGAATTTCTTCTGTTTGCAGGAAGGTAGCCTTACAAGCACCTCGATGTTGGCCGGCTGAGACCAATTTTAGACAACTGACCTCCAGCATAGTAAGAGAATACATTTGTCTTGTTGTAAGCCAGGACATTTGTAGAGATTCGTTACAGCAGCAAAAGAAAAGGAAGACACCTCACATTCACTCTTTCTTCATGCCCTTCCCCCTATTATTGCATCATTACCATAAAGTAAGTTTTTATTTCCATGGAACTAGGGGTTGAAATATTAGCAGGTGGCTTTGACTGAGATTTTTGTCTCTCCCAGTGGGTTTCGCTCTTGAGAGTAACAAATGTAACCATTCCACAGTCCCCTTGTTTGCTTTCCTTGTCCTTTCTCCCTACCAAGATCTGACTGATGTGCAGATATTCCCCTGGATTTACCAGTCACTCCCCCTCCGGGCACCCTGATAATTCCCATTCTCCTAAACAGCCACTCGTCTGGGTCGGCACCTCACCTTCACCTCCCCCACCCCCAAGTGTCCTTTACATATTTTATCTACCCATATAAAGCAGTGTGTTTGTAATTTTTTTTTTTGTTTTGTTTTGCAGTTTTTGGCCTGGGCTGGGTTTGAACCTGCCACCTCCGGCACATGCGGCCTTTGCCCCATACCTTTGAGCCACAGGCGCCACCCTGTTTGTAATTTTTCTCATCTGTTCTTATTTTTTCCTTCTCTTTCTCTCTCCCTTCCCTTTACCTTTTATCTATCCTGTTATTTACTTTGCTACCACCGTGGATGAAGAGCATTAGAATGGCAATCCTCTGAAACGCTAATTCTGTACACAAAGTGATAGAAAGTCTCGACCCCTGGTTCCCTCTCGGCCAGTTCCAGAAGCAGAATCCTTTGACTCCTCGGCACAGCCTTACTGCTCCGGGTGTTGTTGGCCCTCAGGTTAGTTTTAACCATTGTGCCACATCCTCTAAATTTAAACTTTCTCACTACCTAGCTTGCACTGTGTTTCAGTGTGCTCCGGCCGATGAAGGATAAAGTTCTGGCCAGAACAATTAAAAAGGGAGGGAACAATTCACGCTGGGAGGGAGGAGAAACCATTGGCCCTGGCTCCTTGAATTCTGAATTCCAGCTCCTCCTGTACCAAGCCCCACCGTGGTGCTTATTTTCCCAAATGTCCCCCAGTTTTCTCCACTGGAATCTCATTACCTCTCCTCCTCCCCGCCACCTTCTTCTAAGTTGGAAAAAAAATCTTTAATGCTTTAAAGACAGACATTGATATTCTATAATCACTGACGTTATTTATATTCTTTGAACATATTACACAGCACAAGCAGTTTAACAATGAAATAAATCAAGAATCCCCAAACATTTTTTCAGATACCTCTTTAGGTGTTTTTAGTTCTCCTCTCCTCCGTGTTCCAACGCTTTTTTTTTAAATTGTGGTGAAACATCTATGGTGACATGAAATTTGCCACCTCTACTATTTTTTCTATGTGCAATTCAGTGACACCGATTATGTTCCCAGTGTTGCTCGGCCATCTCCATCTCTCTTTCCCCAATGTTTTTATGACCCCCAAACAGAAACTCTGTCCCATTAAGCACTAACTTCCCGGTCCCCCTGACCTCAGCCCCTGGTGACCTCTAAGCCACTTTCTGCTTCTGTGAATTTGCCTTTTCTAGGTATTTCATGTAAGTGGATCCATGCACTACTGATCTTTCTAATGGCTGAATAATATTCCCTTATACATTATACAGACTGTATGTATAAGCGCACACACGTATAACACATTATAGAGAGAGACACACACAGAGACATGAGGTTGGACTATCAAGTTTGTGAACTCGTCCTAGAAAAAGTGCTTCATGCCTCATTGCTAAATATCCCTACGGTCATCTCTGAAGTGCTCCCCTTGGGAAGCTATGCACCAGTTCCAGTGCCTACTTCACCCTTCAAAGCAATTTTTAAACTCTTTTCCTGGAACGACCATCAGAGCTATTGTCATACAAGGCATGCCAATCAAGTTCTCAAACTCATTCTGGAAAAAGTGCTTTGAAAGGAGGGCTAGGCGCTGGCATGGGTGCAGAGCTTCCCAAGGGGAGTACTTTGAAGGTGACCATGGTGATATTCAGCAATGAGGTATGTGGCACTTTGTCTAGGGTGAGTTTGTTAATTGTCTCACCTTGTGTGTGTGTTACACAGACTGCATGTCAGATTTTGTTTATCCATTTACGTGTTGACGGACACGTGGTTGTTTTTCCCCTTCGGCTGTTGTGAATAACCCTGCCATGAGTGTTGGCACACAGGTCTCTGTCTGGGTCTCTATTTTCCACAGAGGTGGCACCATTTCCACCCCCCCCCAGGACAATGTATAAGGTAGAACCTCACACTTTTCACCTTTTCCTTTTCCTAACTGTACTGCTCCTCCAGTTCCTCTGAGCTGGTATGCCACGGAGTACATACTTCTAAAATCAGGGGTCTACGTTTTCATTTTTAGTATTCACAAACATTGGCCCATGACATGAAATGTGTGAACTTCCACCCAGAAAGATCAGTGTCAGTGACACTGTGGCGATTCCCCACCAGCGACCGAGCTCGGCTCCCCACAAACTGGCCATAAATGACCCACAATACAGCTTGGTTTTGGTCTTTCCAGTACATTTCAGGTCCTATTCCATTTTAGACCACTTTTAGATCTAGACATTTTTGGCCCGTTCTCACATTTTTTTATTCCAACATAAAACACAAGGATTCAATAAGTAACAGTCATAGGAATTTTAGTGCATACAGCCCAAAGTTTAGCATGAATTAACACGACAGGCCTGCTCCCACGATTTTATATTCTAAGGTGCTTGCAAAACCACCAGAGATAAAATAGAGTCACATCTGAAAAGAATTCAGTCAAGCTCATAGAAAACAAACGATACAAAGCAAGTGACCTCAAAGAGATTTCTCTTCCTTCCAGTGAGAAGGAATTCTGCAATCTTGCGTGGGAGTCAGCGAGGGAAAGAGGAAAAAGCAGGTAGCACACGAGGCACCTGGCGCGCGCGAGTGTGTTGGTTAATCAAGAGAATCCAGATGTGCCACGTTAGCCTGAGTCCGAGCACAGATTGGCAGTATGAGAGGAGACGTGCTCAGCCAAAACTCCATCTAGTTCGTAGTCAGGACTGAATGTGCCACAGAGCTCCCAGTCCCCAGTCCTGGGCTCTCTACCAGGCTGCCTACCTCTGTCGCCCGGCCAGCCGAGGACGTTTGCTTGAGCACTTGCACTGTGGGTGTGCAGGTGCCTGAAGCAATGGGAGATGTGATCCTTTACTAGCCAGAGATAAAGAGCGTGCAGCCATGGTAGGATTTGCTATATGCTGAGCTAGGAACACGGGACCTACTGTTGGAGCTTTAGGGTGTGGGGTAATAAGTGTGAGGACTTAGGCAGAGCCGGGTTCCAGTTCTGGCTCTGTCACACCACTGGCTGGGTGACCCTCGCTTCCCCGATGCTCGATTTCTTCATAAGGTGGCTGAGATGCTGTCTGTTAAGAGTGAGTGACTTGTAAATGTCAGTCCTCTTCATGCCTTGAGCGATGGGTGCTGTCCAGGAGCCCGGGATGAAGTGACACCACCAGCATATCAAGCCCATGGTTCTGGTGAAGGCTCCTCGGTTTCCAAGATGGTGGGTGACGCTGTCTGCACTTTGAATGCCTCTGAGCTGGTCTCGACAGGAGGCCTGGGCAAAAAAGTCTTGTACAGTTGTGCAAGGAAGTCTCGAACAGTTTCCAGCTTTCAAAATCTGTGCTTGTTTGAATCTATATCATCGCCACAATTTTTTTTATTTGGTCTTTTGGAGACAAATATCTTTGGGGAAACTGAGAAACCAAGCAGTTTTCCCTGACCTTCCAGTGAAAGCACCACCTTCTCAGCAATATACCTGGGTAACCAAATGGGCACATTAAACTCCGTCATAAATTTATATACGCATTTCCCTCTCCCTTCTCCCCTCCCTCCCCTTCCCTTTTTCCTTCCCTCTTACTCCCTGCCCTCCCTCTCTCCCACCCTTCCTTCCTTCCTGCCTCCTTCTCTCCCTCCCTTCCTCTCTCTCCCTCCCTCCCTTCTTTCCTCCCTTTATCCTTCTTGACTTCCTTTCCTCCAGCCTTCCTTTCTCCTATCCTCCCACCTTCCCTCTTTCCTTCCTTTTTTTCCTTCCTTTCTCTCCTTCCCTTCCCCTCTCTCTTTCCTCCCTTCCTTCCAATGAATACTTAGTGTCACCTGCCCTATTCTCTGGCACATTCCTAAACACTGTTGCCATTCTTAGAGCAAGACGTAGAGTTTGAATTCAAGACATTTGTCATCTGGTAGATGAAACAAATGCTGCAAATGGATCATTACAATGCACTATGATGTGGGTCCTAACTCACCCTGCTGTGGGAGCACAGGGGAAGAATCAGCTGCCTCTGCTTGGGACACCGGAGGGGCTTCAGAGGAAAAGGCCTCAGGAGACAAGTGCATGCAGGGTATGAAGGAAGAGAAGAGGACGGTTCATGTGGGAAATCACCACTGGGCTGGTGTGACTGCAGGAACGTGGCTGAGCTGGAAGAGACAGAGGACCAGCTCGGAGAGGGGACAGGCTCGGAGAGGGGACAGGCTCGTAGAGGGGACAGACTCGTAGTGCACTTGGTACCAGATGGGGGAGGGATGGGGACATGGGACTTTGTCCTGGAGGAGGAGAATGTTTCCCTGGTCACCATGGTGTTGGAGAGCCCACTCTGGCCATAGTGTGGTGGGCTGGAGGGCTTGGAAGATCTATGGTTGTGGTTCTAAGAAAGGTGATGGTGGGTTGAACTTGGGATGAGATGGACACAGTGTTTGATTGATTGTGAGGATGAGAGAGGGGACCCCTGCAGTGACCCCAGGACCTGGATGTGCTGAGGGGTGTCACTGAGAATGCAGGATCAGGAGCAACTTTGCAGGGGCTTAGGGGATGTGCTAATCTCCCGTGTCCAGGTCCCTGGGGGAGCTCCAGGTGGAGATGTCCAGAAGACAGAGATGCCCACAAGAGGTGGGAGGGCAGGTGTAGAGGGAGCAGGGAGAGCAAGGGGAAGGGTTCGGGAGCTGAGGCTTTGGCTGTTAAGGAGTGACTCAAGGTTCTGCTGGGGACCCACAGATTCTGCCTCTGCCTCTGGGGCACGTAGGGAGAGGGTTATCCCTGGAAAGGAGTTGTCCATTTCAGGAGAAATTTTGGAGGCCTAGGCAATGGTGTGTCCATTGAGGGTGTGTGTGTCTGTGTGTATGTGTGTGTGTTGGGGGAGGGGACAGAGCTTATGATGAATCAAATCAAGTTCATGACCTCGAAGACAGCAAAATGACAGGAAGGACAGACCTTTTCAGTCTTCCTGCCTCCTGAAAGCTCCCAGGGCATCCAGGCCTTATTATCCCTCGGGGGAGGGGGTTGGGTCTCCTGGCCATGGGGAATTAAGCCTGGCCTGCCACCTGCTTTCTAACAAATGTCTTCCTCCTTTTCTTCCTTCCTTCCACCAACTTTAATTGAGCATTTCTTCTGTTTCAGGCTCTGTTCTGCTCATGGGGGACCCAAGATAGAATGAAACACTGTCCCACCTCCCCAGGGCCTTCTAGGCCAGAGTGGAAGTCAGAGGAGAAAGTAAATGCTTCAGTGCGCTGTGGGAAGTGCTGGGCTTGGGGACCCCAGGACCCCATGGAGCCCTGCTGGGGAGGTGGTGGGGAGGAGGCAGGCCCAGGCTGCAGCCCCAGGCGGGCACTGATACAGGCTGTCTGGTCCCCAATTTAGTTGTCTGCTTTTCTGACTCCCCAGCCTCAGGTGAAGTCTGGGCAACAGTTTTCCTTTTAGAGAACAATGGCAAGGCCCAAGCTTGGGGCCAGCAGCGCATTTACAGAGCCTCCTGGCAGGCACTGGCAAGGGGCCCAGAACAAAGGAATAAACTTCACACCTGGCCAGTCTCAGACTCACAGTGGTTGGTTCTCTGGATTGATATTCTGCTTGGATCTCTGCTTTCATTTACATCCTCCTGAAATCAGGACCATTTTCTTCCTTCTCTCTTTGGCAAACTTGACTTAGGAAAACCCAGGAACCCATCATCCCTGAGTGTTCCATCTTCCCCACTAAGAACTTACAACTTGGCTGGGAGGGCAGGGATGGGAATTGTGAGAGAGGCCCAAGTTTATAGCCTCTCCCCTTTTTGAAAAACCTTTTTTGTTTATTAAGGTGAAATTCACATGAAATGAATGTTATGATCCACAGTGCTGTGCAACCAGCAGCCTGCTCTCATTTTAGGATGAAAACCCTGTACCCAGTAAGTACTCACTCCTGCTTCTCCCCCCACCTTTTGCCCTGGTTATAAGGGATCTGCTCTGTCTCTGTGAGTCTGCCTGTTCTGGACATTTCTCAGCAAAAAAATCATATATGACTGTTAGGGGCTGAGTTGTGTCTCCTGAAATTCTTATGTTGAAGTCCTAATCCCCAGCATCTCAGAATATGACTGTACTTGGAAAGAGTGTCTTTATAGAGGCACTTAACTGAAATTGAGTTTATTAGGGTGGGCCCTAATCGCTGTGACCAGCGTCTTTTTAAGAGGAGGCGATTAGGACACAGACGCACACAGAGGGAAGACCATGTGAGGACACCAGGAGAGGATGCCATCTGCCAGCCAGGGAGGGGACGCGGGAGAAACTGCCCTGCTGTGCCTTGATTTTGGACTTCCAGCCTTCAGAATGGTGAGGATATAAATTTCTCCTTAAACCACCAGTTTGTGGTACTTTATGACAGCAGCTCTGGTACACTAATTAAGTGACTTAAAAAAAAAAAAGCAGACGACTTTTAGAGCAGTTTGGGTACCTAGAAAAATTAAGGGAAAGGTACAGAGATTCCCCATCTACCCACCGGCCCACATACACACAGTCTCCCCATTGTCACTATCCTATAGTGACAAGGTCACTGTGGATCTTTTCGAGGTTCAGTCACGCCGTGGCAGGTATCACCCCCTAATTCCTTTCTATGGCTGGATAATGTTCTGCGGTGTGTACATTGTTTAATGTGTTTCTCCATCATCGGTGGATGGGCATCTGTGTTCTTTCCACCTTTGGGCTACTGAAAATGATGTTGCAATGAACATTATCATGCAAATTTCTGCATGGACATAGTCTCTCATTTCTCTTGGAGTGGAATTGCTGGATCATATATGGTTAAAAAAGAGCTTAGCTTTTTGAGCTGTTTATAGCCTTTCTCCAAGACAACAGTTATTTACAATGGACCTATGGCCTGCCCAGAACCTTAGAGAGTGTTGTCGCTGCCTGCCCCGTAGCTGGCTTCACTCCTTTCTGGCGGGAGGACCTCAGAGAAGTTATTTAACTCTGCTCCTCGAGGTGAGCCTTACAGGACGGTCATACCGATTAGATGGAGATGGACACAAAGGACTTATTGATAAGAGCCATTTAGAAAGTGTTCACTACTTTAAAATTCTGGAGGGTGCAACGTAGGCACATAATTAAAGCTCAAATGATTGGCTGTTTTTATTCTCAGAGCTTCCCTTGAAGGATTTGAGCATGTAGGGATGTCAGGGGCTAGAGGACTGAGTAGAGGTGTGGTTTAGGGACACGGAGGGAAGGTGCATTTGGCTGAAGTGAGATGTGGAGGGAAGGAAGCAGGAGATGAGTTTCCAAAAGGAAGCTGGGCCAGACTTCAGAGGGCTTGAGGACACCCTGCTCTAGCTGGCCCTGAGCGCCAAACGCGGCCTCAGCCCCAGAAGTTCCAAAGGGCCAGACGTCACTGGGATCCGTGGGAGGAGGGTTGGGGCAGGGCAGCTTTGCTTTCTGTGATCTGTAATATCGGAGCTAAACGGTTGTACTCTAGATTTTCAAAATTTATGAGAGAGCAGAAGTTTGTTTAATGCAGAGTTCCTCAGACCAGAGCCAGAAAAATGTGCCCCGGACACGAGGATGATCGATGGAAAAGCCACTGCACACACATTTTGCCAAGTCTTGCAAAAATAATATCGAGGCAAATGCAAGGAAAAAAAAAAGACATCATACTGTAAACCAGGGCTAGCATGAAAACTTCAAAAAAGATACAGTTGGAATAAGATAAAATGTGTTTTTGAGTTTTGAAGAAGATAATTCAGGATTAAAGTTACCTGCTACAGCCAGATCTTTTAAAAAATCAATTTCTCATAAAGCTAAATTTAGCCAACTTATGTAACTGCCCTTTTGTTGTAAAATGAGTGCTTTTCAAATACATACATACATACACACATTTCTAAAGTACGCGTAATATATATTCCAGTATATGTTATGCATAATACATATAATCATTTATATGTCTTAGTTACTATTTAATTTTATTTTTTTATACTCATCAGAGACAACCACTTTGTATTCTTACTGAGATGTGGTTTTTTCTGGCAGACTCTTGCCCTGCTCTGTCACCTGGCTAGAGTGCAACTGTGTCATCAGAGCTCACTGCAACCTCAAACTCCTGGGCTTAAGCAATCCTCTTAGCTCAGCCTCCCAAGAGGCTGGGACTACAGGCACTCAGCTAATATTTTTTTCTATTTTTAGTAGAGACAGGGTCTTACTCTTGCTCAGGCTGGTCTTGAATGCCTGAGCTCAAGCCATCCTCCCACCTCCACATCCCAGGCGCTAGGATCACAGGTGTGATCCACTGTCCCTGGCCAATGTCCTATTTTTGGTCTGGCCAAGTGTGGGGCTTTTCAGGCAGGTAACCTGGGGGCTGCCATGTGATTATATGGTTTCAGGCCTAATGTCTTCCTTGGAATACTCAGTGGCAACTTACACAACTTTTTTTAAATTAAGAAAAGAAGGCTCCAGACCAACAGAAGCATTATTTGAAGTGTGCTCTGAATCAGAAGGCCTGGGTTCTTGTCAAAACATTCCCCAGCTTTTACCTTCTCTCTGTTACCAGAGGTGGAGGGAAGGAGCACAGGGTTGGACACAGCTGCTCTCAGGGGGTCTTGGCCAAGTCCCTTGCTTTCTCTGGATCTTGGCTTTCCATGTTGAAATAAGGGAGTTGGGAGAGATGTTTGCATCTGTACTTTTGCGATCAGGTGCAGAATCACCAAGGCTCTTACAGTGCACTACTTTGCTTACAGAATCATTTGAGCATTGAAGAAATGGTTCCTAGGTTGAAATTTCAGGAGCATTTCCCAAAACCACACACAGAACTTGGCCACCAGGGGAGAAGCTGCCACTGCTCAGATTAGGAAGCTGTAGAGTCAGGAGGTGTTTGCCAAATGGAGAAGCCCCCACTGTAGCTGCGTGCTGGGGCCATGTTGTTCCTCCGTGACTCTGTCTGGTTGAATGGATGCCTGAGCCCTGCCTTTCAACAGCTATTAAGCGAGGAATCAACCTCTGGGGACGCTGTTGCAGCTGTGTTGGAGACACTGTGACCGGGCTTATCTGCAGATGGGGCAGCTGATGCATTTCCTCTGCCCGGGGTGCTCTTCTTTTGCCTTCTGAAGCTTGCATGGCGGCATTTGATTGGCGGCACTTAATCACATTTGAAACCCCAGTTGCATGGGAGTCCAGGAAATGTAGCTGGCAGAGCCCCACTCTGCAAATCAGATGCACGATGGGGAAGAGCCAGCTAGTGGAAGGTGAATGAGGCAGGAGTTAAACTTTGGGTTTAGGACCAGAAATTGTGGCTTTAAACCCTTCCCCCTTCTCACAATGACGTTATGGATGAGCTGTGTTGCCTCTCTGAGTCTAAGTTTCCCAAATGAAATGTGAATAATAAAAGCAGCTGTCTCCCAAAACTGTGTAAAGGCACAACATGGAGCTTGGCACACAAGCGTTCTAAGAATATAGGCTGTGTGACCACATTCCACCTATTTTCCAGATGAGAAAACAGGGGCTTAATAAGCTGGTGATTCCAGGACTGGAACTCAGGTCTCCTGACTCTGAGGCTCATGCTAATTGGGAAGAAGTGTTTTTAGGGTTAGCGCCTCCTAGAGGGACTGAGAGGCCCTGCGGGCAAGAGTGGAGAAGGTTGGGCCCACAGTAAGGTTCTGTGTTGAAGTGACATTTAACTGTGTTAAATTGTGGTCTAACAAACAAGTTCGAACTCAGTGGCTTTAAAAAAATAATGATTCACTCTCATGCATCTGTGGCTTGGCTGGGATCAGCTGATCCAGGGTAGGCTGACTGGGGTGAGCTTGCTCTACATGTCTCTCAGGACCTGTGAGCTGGCTTGGTCCGGTCTTTCTTGTGATGAGAGAGGTACAGGTGCTTTTTAAGATTTAGGTTGCATCATACCTGCTGATATCCTATTAGGGAAAGCAAGTCATATAGCCAAGCCCCGAATCAGGGGCTGGGTAATTTGCCCTTCCCCTTCCCCTCTGCAGAATAAGAGGATCCCACAGTTATGGGATATCGAGAGAGTAATGGATATGGAGAGAGAAGAATCTGGAACATCACTGTAGCCTACTACAGTGGGGTCAGTGGGGTTCCTGGTTGCTCTGATATTATTTGTAGATCAATCTATAGGCTGGTTTTTGTTTCTCTTCTTCTGTCGTCTCCCGCCTCTATCTGCGGCCTAGGAGATAACCCTGTTCCAGCCTCTACCCCCAGGTTCCCCCAAACTGGCTGATTTCCTTAATAGGCACTGAGAGATTGCCCAAGTCTCCTTTTTTTTTTTTTTTTTTTGTTCCTCCATTGAAATCATTGAAAGCCATGCTGGATTCTTTTTCTGTTTGTTTTTTGAGATAGGGTCTTACTCTGTTGCCTGGACTAGAGTGCAGTAGTGTCATGATAGCTCACTGCAACCTCAGACTCATGGACCCAACCAATCCTCCGATCTCTGCCTCCTGAGCAGTGGAGACTATTTTTAAAATTTTTTGTAGATGTGAGGTCTTGCTCTGTTGCCTAGGCTGGTTTCAAACTCCTGGCCTCAAGTCAGCCTCCTATCTTGGCCTCCCAAAGTGCTAGGATTACAGGTATGAGCTACTGAGCCCAGATAAGGAGTGTTTGATATTACCTACTAAGTGCATAGTGAGGGTTTAAGAGTTGAAAAGACATGATAATCATAACAGTATTAATATTAATAATCCAATATGAATAATAAAATCACCACCAATAAAGAACATTCTTCTAGAAAAAAGGATCAGTTTTCTCCGAGAAGGAACATCTGGTCACTTTACTCCTACAACCACCTTGTCTCAGATCCATATAGCTCTGCTGCTGGGCATTTGGGAGCTACTGTAACTTACTGGGCTGGGAGGGAAGATGGAGGAGTGTTTAAAGGGCTAGGAGAAATGTTTAAAGGCTCAGAGAGAAAGGGCTATGAACCAGGAAGGTTCAAAGGAGAGGGAGGGCTGGTCTGGGAGAGAGGAATTGTAATAGATCCTGGATTCAACACTGATATGCTATGTACAATGAATGTATCACTTGGTATACAACATCCATCCCCTTCTATTTACCTTCTTAGAAATCTAAAAATAGCATTTCCCTGACTCCCTTGCAGCTAAGTCAGAATGTAAATTAAGTTCCACTGATGAGATTCACTGAGATTTGGGGAGGCAGAAATGAAGAGGAGAAGGAGGAGGAGACCATCTTCCCCCTGCTGTTGGTGCTCATGGTGAAGTCATAGAGACACAGACTTGTAGCAGCTAGACTTTGTGTTTCAGGTTCTAGTCGCTAGTTCTGGAGAGGTGAGAGCAGGTGTCTCAGCAGCAGCAGCGGCAGTGACTTTCTGCTCTTTGGATGGCAGCTTCTTGTTGTGTTTGGTGAATCCCCTGTATTAAATCTCTTCTTACATGTGATATACCTAGAATGATTCTGTTTTCTGTCCTGGGCCTGTAAGACCTTGGGCCAGGGTCCATTTTTCTGGAGCTCATGTAATGAGGGATGTGGATAAAGACTTAACAAAGCCCTTTCCCTTTCCAAATCTGAATCTAACCTTCAGTTAACTTGGTAGCTCTGTTCCCCTGGTGACTGACTAAAAAGAATATGTCAACTTTGTTACTAGGCAATATTGCTTGTGGTGAAAACAATCACTTATTGGTAATCTGCATGTGAATGGGGAGAACTATAAATACCTAATACAAGGCCATATTTTGGGGCTTCTCTGAGTACCATGACCTTGGTAGCTGAGTGTGCTATTGCCTAGGGAGCCCTAGTTATTATGGGAGACATTGTGTCCTGTGGGACAGGAAGGTTCTCAAGCCTCCCTGATATAAGTCTTATCTCCTTACACTTGAGCTAAATCACTTTGTGGACCACTTCAAGGACCTCTGAAATTTAGAGACTTTGATGCTGCCCTGCCGGTAAGCAGTGTCCCTGTCCTGTCCTCTTTAGGGCTGGCCTATGACAGTCTTGTTATTCACTAACCTTGGACCTGAGATGACTCCATGTGGACCTTGCAAGAGAAATTCAATGAGATGAAGCCAGGCTCCTTGCAGTTCTAGAATCTCATCCTTCTAGGGGTGAAGAACTCACTGGCCACATCGTAATCCATTAACTCAAATGCCCAGGAAAATAGAATCATAGGCAAAAATTCATGTGCAAGTCATCCCTTGATATCAGTGGGGAATTCATTCTGGGACCCTGGCTAATCCTCAAATCTTCAGATGCTCAAGACCCTTATATAAAATGGTGTTGTGTTTGCATTTAACATACACAGATTTCTGTGTACTTTAAATCATCTCTACATTATTTATAACATCTAATGTAATGTAAATGCTATGCAAATAGTTGTCACACTGGATTTTAAAATGTGTACATTTTTATTGTATTGTTATTTTTTCTAAATATTTATGATCCATGGTTGGTTCAATCTGGGAAGTGGAACCCGTGGATTCAGAGGGCTGGCTATGCCATCACTGCTGGGAAGGCTTATCAAAGAGAGCAAGAAAGAGGGCAAGGAAGAGGTTCTTCTAACCTAAGGGGGGATGGGGCTGGGTCCACCAATTGTACAGCTCATAATAGCTTCCTAAGACACCTTCAGAGGGGTTGTATGAAAATATTATATCTTGAAGACTCTGCCCAATGGACAAAGGCGGAAGAATTTTTCACTGGTTCCCTTCTCCTGCTGGTCAAATTTTGCTCTCATGAGATATCATCTCCCTTGGACTTCCAAGCTGTGCATGTTACTCCTTCAGCAGCCACGGGGGAAATAAATCTTAGGATGGCCAATAGAGGGGTGTGAATCAGAAGAATATCCTCTAGCCTTCCTGCCCACTGCAGCCTGGGGTCCTGGCGGGTGACCCAGCCCTCATATGTGTTCACTGAGAACTTCCCACAGAGTCTGGCACATCAATGGCCACGGGAAGGGACAGGAGGTGAGAGATCCGTCAGGTAGAACCCACAAGCACACAGGGCCAGAAGCAGCCTCCTAAAGCCTCTGCCCAGCCATATAGGGGACTACCATGCCAGGACCTACCATGGGTAGAGAGCGAGATCAAAGAACTCCTGAATTTTCTTCTGTGGCTTAAGGCATGTGGTCATGGCCAACCAATCTCCCTAGAGGTTTAGCAACCATACTGAGCAGAAAACAGTGGCCAGAGGGCCCCAGAGAGGCACATAAATGAGCCAGATAGTGACCAGTTGTCATTTGTATAATGTTGACATCTGGGCTCTCATCTTCCATCTTCCTGGTGTCAAGCTCTTGCATAAGATCACACTGGTGGGGTAGTGAAGGGACAGTTTTTGGGCAAAGAGAGAGAGGCTGGGAGGATGAGATTAAGGGGAATGTGCGGCTCCAGAATGCTCACAGCTACACTGATGTGGGTAAATGTAGCTCTCAGGTAGGACTTTGTGGACCTTGAAAATCTGGGATGTGAGAATGATACCCAGAGAAAATTTTCCATCTGAATCAAAAAGTCCCTTAGATTCCAAGGCTCAGAAGGGGCCTCAAAAGTCACCCGTGTGATCCCTTCTTCAAGATCCAGATCTCTCTAAGGTTTCTCTTTCATTGGCAGTGATGGGAGCTCACTATTGTCACCCCCAGATCACATTTGCTCGTCTGGCCCTTGGAAGTCTCCTAGGATTTGTGGCTTTCTTTTCTCCAGATTGGGCATAGATACAAAACATAGGTTTTGACCTTTTCCTAGTGAACATCCTGCTGGCCTGTATCTCTCTGAAAGGCCAGCACCTGGACGAACATCCACATTGCAGACCAGTCAGATGCCCTCGAAGAGGCATCAGGGTCTAACTTACCAGGTTTTCAGCAGGTGGGGACATAGCCAGAGGCCTCAGGCAGCCCAGCTGAACCCTATGAGCCCCTGATTACAGGCTGCTGGGTGGTAGGTGTGCCTCTCATTACTGCCAGCAATCAGATGCCAGCCTGAGTGATGTCTGATGCCAGGAGAGGGAGGATAATAAGCCCCTTCCTTCCCTCCAACTCCTCCAGAGCACAGAGCATGAACTGCACTCCGCCCCTTGCCCTCTCAAAGGAGGCATCCAGTGCTCATGAAATTGGGTGATTGGCAGGGCTGGAGGAAGCTAGGGAGCTCCATCCCTTAGATAATTTTCCTGAGTCCTGTTATTCACAGCTGTTGGCTTTACCTGCCACCTCCGAGCTGGCCTCCTAGACCTGGAGCCACTAGCCTGGTGCCTCCCTGGTACCTCATGGACACCTCTGTCTGGGTGATTGGGGCACCTCTCATGTCGCATGGCCTAAAGCAGATCATTCATCTCCTCTGCAAGTCCATCCTTCTTTTGGGTGAACCTTCCCTTAGATGCACACACCCTTGTCACCCACTGCCCCTGCCATCACAGCTGTCTGATGGCTCCTCCCTGCCATGCCCTCTCTGGCCGCTTTGCCTCAGCATTGGTGCCAGAGTCCTGATTCTGAGACCATCTAGGATCACACCTCTCTCCCACTCACACCACCAGTTGCCTTGCTATTCAGTTCTAACTCCATCTCCTGTCTATCCTTCCAGGTTTATCCCCAACACCCTTTCTCTTGCATTTGACTCCCCAATCAGACCACACCACAGGCAATTCTCAAACACCCACTCTGTTCTGTGGCTGCAGGTGGGTCTCTCTCCCAAGGATGTCAGTGTCTGCTTTCTGATCTGAGCCTTTTGGTGAATACCATTTTGTACCTCAAAACCATACAGGAGGTGTTGCCTTCCTTCTGAAGTCTCCCTCAATATGACAGATAATTACCACTCCCCTTAAACTACTTCTGTATCTTACACACACAATTCATTCATTCATTCATTCATTCATTCAAAAAACGTTTTGGACCACCCAGTAGACATTAGCACTTTACTTTCCTAAAGCCTGCAGTCATGTGGGAGAGACAGACACTCACACACACACACACACACACTTGTGACATGTGTAACAAAGCAAAAGAATAATAAAGTGACAGACACACGGGTGGGTGGGGATGGGAAATGTTATTTAGCCTGGAGAGTCATGGGAGCCTTCACTGAGTGAGTGACATTTGTGTTGAGATCTGAGTAGGAGTACTCCAGGGGAAAGGCAGAGGAAGAGCACTGTAGACAGAGCAAGCTTTCTGTGCAAAGGTCCCGGGGTAGAAAGGGATGTGGCACAGTTAGGAAAGTGAAGACTATCTGAGAGTGGAGAGATCTCAGGGTGCGAGAGAGTGGGTGGGGTGAGATGAGGCCAGAGGGAGAGGTGGGGACTAGACCACACAGGAAGAGGGGAGGGTGCCTGGACCTTGGAAGGTGACTTGGAGGAAGATGCGTGCACAGGTGTTGGCAATTCTGCCAGTGCCAAGACACCGTAATCAAAGTCTGCCTCACACAGTCTTGGGTGGGGGAATTGGTGGGGGAAGGAGAGGTCAGGATGTGTCCAGGGTGGTAGACTCAGCCTGGAAAAGGGACAGTGTGTGCGGTCTGCGAGTGGTGTCACTGTAGCAGAAACACACCAGGAGCCAGAACGGACCAGGGGAAATCTACATCCTATACCCAGAATGCTCAGGGGGGTAGGCAGAAGGTGACTTTGGCTTTCTGACCTACAGAGTGAGTTGGGAGTTGGAGCTAATGTCATTTGACTCCAAAAGCTTCAAGGTGACCCTGGCATTCACCTGCGTCACTTTGGTACCAAGGTGGAGTCTCAGTAAGTGTGGATGTGAATGGAACTTGATGGGTCCCTTAGACCTGAGCACTCTGAGATGTCTTAGCCTGGAGAGAAAAAGGGCTTTGGCTTTCTTCCACAATCCCCTTCACCTCTCGACTCTGATTCCTGCTTGTTCCATTAACCAGACCCCTTCCCCTCCCTGGTCGTCCCTCTCTCCATTTGTGGCTTGCAAAGATTGTCTGCTGCTATGCCTTTTAAAAATGCATTTAAGCATGACCTCCCCACCCCCCCAACCTTCCCCAGAAGTTCTTGCTTTTTAAATATGGGGGGGCCCTGAATTCCATGGAGGTGGGCAGCACTCCATCCTCGGGCTGGCCCTCTCTCTTGCCAGACCCCTCCTCTCCACTTTCAAGCACTTAGGGCAACCCTTGCAGAGTCAGCAATAACTGGTCCCTCTGAGCAGGAAACACACACTTCAGCATTTAGCCAGTGCTGCTAATGTGCCTGGATGTAATTGTTTAGAGAGGCCAGGACAGGAGCTGGGGTGGGGATGGCCCTGGGGCTGCAAGCCTGGGCTTCAGAGAGATTTGCTTCCTTTTGTGAACTCAGCAGTGAGGACACCATGTGTCCTGTCCAGGACTCCTTCCCCGAACCCAGGGCAGGACCCTCGTGGGGTGTGTGTGTGAGACCAGGGAGGAGGGTGGAGGGTGGAGGGCAGCATATGTGAAGGAACATAGATCCCTGTCAGTTCATTGTCTGTCAGGAGGGCAGGGGGGTGGTCTTGGGTCACAGGGGAGGCTGACCTGGAGGGGGAGGGAAGCAGCTTTTTTTGTTGCCTCTTAAAAGGGACCTCCCCTGAGGGCCTGCCCCCTACTGCCCTATCTGTGCAGTGGGGACAGTTAGATCTGCCTTGCAAGGTAAAGACTAGAGACAGAGTAGCTACAGTAGCTGGCAGGGTGGGTGCTCAATCAAGGCGAGGGTGTGCATCAAAATCTGGACCATAATAACCCACATCCTGTCTGCCATCTTCCTCTGCTCTGAGCGTCCTCCCTTGCACTTCCCCAGTCTGAACCCATCAAGCCCCCTGACGTCCACTGCCTGGAGGACACAACCAAACCTCTGTAGCCTGGTGTTCGGTGTCCTTTTGATTCTAACCCGCGCTGCAGACATTCTGAACCTTCGTGCCCTTGATCTTCCCTGGATGCTGTCAAGTACGTGAATGACCCTTCTCTCCACTGCTTGGCTTGCATCTCTCCTCATCAAAGCCCAGGTCAGACTTCATCAACTTGGCTAAGCACTTCCCTTTGAACTCTCCTTGTGACACATGTTATAGCAGCGGGACAGCGAGCAGAGGAGGCAGTGACACGTGATGGTTGAGAATGAGCACCCCCTGCCCCTCGCTAGCTGTGTGACTTTGGACAAGTTACATAACCTCTCTGAACCTCAGCGTCCCCATCTATAGAATATTCTCTTCTCCAGAGGGCTGATGACTTGCTGGGAAAACGCATGGCCTAGTCACGGGAAATTTAAAAAGTGCTTAATAAATGCTAGTTGCTATTGTTTATGATCACCAGAGCGCATTGTGGCAGGCCAGTTTTATATTTGCCTTCACTATTGGGCTGCAGAGGTTCTGACCTCCTCAGGCCTCAGCTGGGTGCTGCACACAATCGGGACGGATAGCTAACCTCTAAGGATATGACGTGTGCGCAGGACCTAGCTTAGTGCCCAAGATGGAGCACACGCCCAGTAACTGCTGGTCTGTGCCTTCCCAACGGAAGCGTCTGGCATGGAGGATGCATTCGGTGTGCGTCCTCTCCTCTCAAACGATGGTCCTAAAATACAATGCTGGTCACCTTGGTGTGCTGGGGCTCTGCAGCACCTCCAGTGGCCCCCAGGACCCTCAGATGACTCCATGAGCCTCCACCTCACCCGGCCATAGTCACTTTCTGGTCTGCAGGTGGATTGGACTCACCCTTTGTGGGACTTTGCTTGCTGTATTTCCTCTCCTCTCATTTAACTGCCCTCCATGCCCCCGCCCTGCCCAGCAAGGCACCACACCCAAGTACAGCCTGGCCTGAGCCTGCTCCCCACTCCTGTCCCCTCCTGGCCCCCCACGGAGGGGAGGATGGATGGGGCAGTATGAGTCCCAGTGGTTATGGGGGGCTGTAGCAGTGAGACCTGCCCCTCTGCCGAGGAGCTGACCAACCCTGGAGCACCGGCATAATCTCCCTGAACCTCGGTTTCTTGCTCGATAAAATGGTGATGTTAAAAGTGGGACCTCACAGGCCCGTTGTGGGAATTAAAGGAGTTGCTACCCCGGCGGTGGGCGAGTCAGCCCCGGTTGCTGTGGCCGCACACTTACCTTTAAGACCAGAAATGCTTCCTGGAGGACATGTGAGTAAATATCCCCTCCTTAAATATTTGATAGAAAGAGCTTGACTTAGAGGACAAAATAAAATAAAGCTGCAACTTTTCACAATGTATTATTAATACCTGGGTGAAGCGGGTAAGGTGCGGGGTCTCTATCCGATGATGCCGTTCCTCGAAGCAGCCTTGAAACAGGTTTCACTTCTTGGACATGGGCTATAAGAGGAGGGAAATGAAATCCCTCAGCAGTTAGCATGATGAAGATTTGGCAGCAGACGCCCTGCAGGAGGCTGGGCCCAGAGGGGGACAGCAGAGGGACCTGGAGAGGGCCAGGAGCAAGGTGGTCACTCATTCACCCTTTCATTCCCTCACTTACTCCCATCTCAGGACAGGTTGGTCTTTGCATTACTTTTTTTCCTTCCTCTGTGGTCCTTCCCTCTTTTCCTCCTCCTTCCCCCCCCTCCCTCCCCGTTTCCCTGCCATCTTTTTACCAACCCTTTAATACCACGGACAAAGGTAAGGAGCATCATTTCTGCTGCATCATGGGAAATCTGCCCCCCCCCCCCGAAGACTGAGGTTTCCTGCTAACTTCACACAGTGGAGATGCGATGGGCAGGAGGTTTGAACTCTGCTTAGGACCATAGGTCCCTTGAAGGTAGAAATTGTGTGGGGGTCATCTTTGTCTCCCCAGCTCCTGGCCAGGCATGTGGCCCAGGGAAGGTACCAATTCCTTATCAGATGATCAGGGCAGGAGTTATCCAAGAAGACTCCAAGGAGGAGGGGGACTTGAGCCAGTCTTTCAACGAAGGACTTAGAATTCAAAAGAGAAAGATGATTGTGGTCATGGGTAAAACCACAGTTACCACTTACCAGATGCCTGCCATGTTTCTGCCACTGGACCGAGTAGTTGGATATATCTAATTGCACACAATTCTAGTGTCAGCCCTAGGAGGTGGGGCTGCTTTACTGGTGAGGAAACTGAAGCTCAGAGAGGTGAAATGACTTGCTTGAGGTTACACAGAGAGTAAGCAGGGGATCTGCGGTTTGACCCAAAGTCTGTCTGACTCCCAAGCCTGTGTGTGCTCTTAACCTCTATGGGAAGAGGCTAAGTTTACCCCCAGTGAGGTGAGCATCTAGCTATGACTTTCCTTGTGAAAAAGGGGAGGGGTTTTGGAGGCAGCGATCTTGCCACCGACCACAATGTGCTGGTGCTGCAATTAATCCGAATGATGTCAGCCCTTGTGGTGGGACAGCTTCCTCTCCCTCCGTGTAGCTCCTTCTCAGGGTTACCTGTTGGGCTTCCACAACTGGGGAGAGGGGTAAAAACCTCTCGATGCCTCATGGGAGACAGGGAGCCCACCAGGTGCCAAGGAATCCCCTCCTGGGAGTCTGCCTCAGGAAGCAGAGGGAAAGCACATGGCCTTTCTCAGTTGGAGGTTGTCTAGGACGAGGTTGGAGGGTTCTGCGGATAAAAACATCTTTGGAGCTGGTTTGGAAATATTCAACAGTACAACCTCTTGAACCTGATGGAGTCAGTGCTATTCATCCTCATCCAGTTCAATCTGTCAACCTATAGGGAAATAAATCTCATGAATATGAGCTGGTCAGTGCCCTAGCTCACAGTAGGACTCACCCAAATAAAAGTCTAACTTCTTGTTAGAATCCCCTCATTGTGGATGTCAAGTTTTGCTATGGGCACATCGAGGATGACTACTGGGCTTCTGACTTGAGCAACTGGGCAGTGTCAGTGTCATTGCCTGAGACAAGGACATGGGGGAAAGAAGGGCAGGATGCCAAGTTCCACTTTGGGCAGGGTGAGTTTGATAAGATATCATCAAGAAGGCTGAACATAAAGGGTGTAGAGCCCAGAGAACGGTCTGGGTGGCAGGTAGGGGTTTGGAACCTATGACTACAGAAGTCAGATGAGAAGCCCCTGAAAGGTCTGGGCATGCAGTGACTAGAATGAGGAGAAATGAGCCTGCGTGTTGGGGACGTACTCAGAGGTCTTGGACCTCATTACAGAGGCCCAGAAAAAGAAATCCTGTGTTCTTGGAGCTTTTATTCCAGTATCTCCTCCACTGTTGGTGGAGGTGAGACTTCAAACTGGACCTTTTTGTTCATCTCAGAAGAACAAGCATCAGGAACTTCTGTGCTAAACGTGGGGACGCAGGCATTGCACATGGATCTGTCCTCAGTTGTCTGCACTCTCCTGGGCGAGCCCGAGAGTAACTTGTGTGAAGTGTGGGGACAGAAGGCTGCACACCAGCTCACCCAGAGACACGACAGATTGGCGAAAACGGCTCCTGAGATGCTCGAGTAGAGGCAAGACCCAGTCAACGTACTGACAATACCGCCTGTGTACAGGGAGAGCTCCCCTCACCACGATCAAATTGTTAACAACAGGTTCCTCCACAGCACCTAATTTATCTGCCAAGCAGATATCTCCCCCGTGTGACCACGCTGCTATGCCTGTCACCCCCGATGCAGGGACTAGACAAATGCCCTCTCTACATTTCAGGTACCAGTAGGAGAATGAAATCATAACTCACGTTGGAAGCTGGTGATACATATTTATATTCTGACTGGCACGGGGCTGAAAGAGCTCTTCACTTAGATTGTGCATTTCTTGGCTTTGGATGGGCATCAATCTTCTCTCCAGTTTGTTAACACGGCCGCCACTCAAGCCAGATTTACCGTCACATGACTGACTGCAGAGACAGTTCATCACCGGAACATTTGCTTAATTTGCCCCCTCTGAATCGTTCCCTGCAATGGTGATGCCTGCTTTGTAAATGGTATTTCTTTTCTGTTTAAAAAAGTCTTTCTGCCCACCCCCTTCTTATGTTCTCCCCTGCTCCCTTGTTTAACAGATGCAGTAAATGTCAAAACTATCTATAACTCTACAGAAGGGAAGTCAACTTCCAAGGCCAAACAAAACCTCTGTAAACTGTCCTTGGCCCTTGTGGAATTAGCCTGATTTAATGAACTGGGCTATTTAGGAGATTTATATTGGCTATATTGAAAGTTTATATTTTAAAATTGAATATTTTGAAAATAAATATCTGGTTTAATAGTTTACCTTCTCTTTGGGGCTTATATGCCCCCTCTTTACAATTGTTTCCCATAGAGCTTGCAAAGTTCTTTCTACTTTCTGCTCAAGCTGATTGAAATTTCAGTTGTAGCTACCTACTCTCTGCCAGATGTTGAGATAGACACTTTTCATTCATTATCTACTTTAACCATGGGAGGTAAGGATAATTGTCCCCATAGAAGCTCAGGGATATCAAGATATGTGAGATGTGTTGAATTCACTTGGATTTTTCTGATTCTAAACCCATGAGCATTCCTTACACCTTCAAGATTAAATCCCAGATTTCCCAAGGTCAAATAAGCTTTTAAACTGTCTCTTTGAAGTGAGGGAATGTGCTATAAAGGCTTAAGCTCAAACGTTTTGGGATATAACGGATAACTAAAGTTTACTGAGGGCTTATTATATGCTTGGTACTTTGATTATCTTATTTAATACTAATAATATCTCTGAATGGAATGTTCCACATTTATTCCCACTTTACAGATGAAGAAGTTGAGGCTTGGAGAAGGAAGGTGGTGGGGTTTTAATATCTGTGTCTTCTTCAAATTCATGTTGGAACTTAATCTTCAATGCAGCAATACTAAGGGATATAGCCTTTTAGGAGGGGATTAGGCCATCAGGGATCTGTCCTCATGGATGGGATTAGTGACCTTATAAAAGAGCTGAAGGGACTGAGATAGACCCTTCTTGCCCTTCTATATGTTCTGCCACAGGAGGACATAGCGTCTGTGCCCTCTGGAAGACACAGTGCTCAAGGTGCCGTCTTAGAAGTAGAGCCTGACCCCTCACCAGACACTGACCCTGCTAGTTCCTTGGTGGAACTGTGAGCAATAAATTTCTGTGGGTCATAAATTACCTACTCTCACAAACAGATTAAGACAGGAGGTAACTTACTCAAAGTTGCACACTCGGTAAATGACGGAGATGGGATGAAACTCTAGGCTTTGCAATGACCAAGCATGTACTATAATGACTCTGCTGGACTCTATGACTTACATTTCTACAGCTACAGCCATCGTGTGTTTGGTTAAGAGCTGTCCAGGCTGGAGCGGTGATTTCATGGGGGTGAGAAGAAAATTAATAGTTTAAAATGAAATTAAGAGACTGGATTGAGGGAGAAGATTCTTTAAGGTTTGTGAGGGTGTTGTCAGTTACCTTCAGCGTTTCTGGCTAGAGACACGTTGTCATTTTATTTTAATGGGGTCTTGTGGGGAGCCCACGGAAGACAGCTGGGTCAGCACTTGAGGGTAGGCTCTGGGGAACTAGACACAAGTGTGATAAAAACCTTGGCATTGAGCTTGCTACAGAAAACAGGTGAAGAGAACAAAGAGGGGTGCTGGAGGCTTACTTGGCCAACAAGGACAAACTTTTTGCAGAGAAACTGTAAACAGTTGTGATTACAATTCTTGCTCCCTCAGGTCCTGTAAAATAAGGAAGCATCTTTAGGAAGTATTCTTTAGCATGAGCTCCTTAGAGAGTCCCTTAAGTGTTGGCAGTCCCTTGGGCTCTGAATATCCCCCTCTTATTGCTTCATATACTTTCCTTGAAGGGCTTCTCTCACTCCTATGGAGTCAGCTCTCCCACGCGTCTCTAGCCGCGCTCGCTTCTCAGCCACCCTTCTGGAAAGCTCCACTCTGTCCCACACATCTTCAGTGTGAGCATGCCTGAGGCCGACCGCATCATCGTGTCCTCCAACCTCCTTCTTCCTGTCCTCCTTGTCTCACTGAGCGGCATCACCCTCCGCGGAGTCCTCCAGTGAGGGAGCTCCCAGGGCTTCCTTTTCTTGCACTTCCTATGTTATCCCATCTAATCCTCATAGAAAACCTTAGAATGATGACCACACCTATATAACAGGTGAAGAAACTAAGGCACAGAGAAAGCAAATGACTTAGACAAGGTCTCGCAGAGAGCAATGGCAGAATTTGAGATTTGAACCCAGTGCGGCCAACTCTATCCACTTTTTCTGATACTGTCATTATGGAGCTCATCTGGAGGAGATATTGTCGTGTTTATTGCCAAGTATTAATTTGTTGGGGCTGCTGTAATAAAGTACCTCCGACTGGGTACTTGAAACAACAGAAAATAGATTGTCTCATGGTTTTGGAGGTTAGAAACCCTAGACCAGGGAGTTGGAAGGGTCAGTTTTTCTGAAGAGCGGGGGCGGGGTGGGGGGACGGGCAAGTACCTGTTCTGTGCCTCCTTCCTTGACTTGTAGATAGTCATCTTTTTCTTGTGTCTTCACCGTCTTCACCCTCTTACCTCTGTATAGACCCTGTCTCCAAATACAGTCACATTCTGAGGTGCTGGGGGTTAGGGCTTCAATAAATGAAGGTGCAGCTGTCACAATTCAGTCTGTAACAGCTATCAACTTAAAGAAAAAAAAAGCATTTTAAGTGGAAAGGCAGCCTTTGTTTGGAACAGGAAGTATCAATATCAAAAACTGCCTGATTCTCCTGAAATGTATTTATAAATTCAATATGGTACCAACAAAAACACTACTATGTAATTAATGATAAAATGATTCTAAGCATCATATGAAAATAAGAACATGTGAGAAAAGACAGGAAAAAAACTGAACGTAGGGAATGAGGACTAACCTCATGAGATACTAGAACACATTGTATAGTGATAATGATGAAAATAATACGAGATAGGACATAGATAGAAATTCCGGGTCAGGTGTGGTGGCTCACACCTGTAACGCTAGCACTCTGGGAGAAGGAGGTGGGTGGATTGCCTGCACTCAGGAGTTTGAGACCAGCCTGAGCAAGAGCAAGATCTCATCTCTAAAAATAGCTGGGCATTGTGGTGTGCACACGTCAAGTCTTAGCTACTTGGGAGGCCAAGGCAAGAGAATCGCTTGAGCCCAAGAGTTTGAGATTGCTGTGAGCTATGACGCTATAGTAATCTACTGAGGGTGACAAAATGAGACTCTGTCTAAAAAAAAAAAAAAAAATTCTAGAAACAGATCCAAGAGCATGAGAGAATTTATAGTTTAATGAGACAGCATTTGAAAAATGTGGAAAAGATGGATGAATGGTATTGGGTCTACTGACTGGTAGTAGTGGATGGGCAAGCTATATTCCAGCTTCACTTAGATCAAAATGAATTGCTGTTCAAAGAAGATTTAAATGTAAATTATGAAAACGATGGACTACTAGATGTAGACAGGGGTGAAATTAAAAGAATATTGTAGTCCAGGCATAGTGGCTCAAGTCTGTAATCCAAGGGTCTCCAAACTTTTAAAATAGGGGACAAGTTCACTGTCCCTCAGACCATTGGAGGGTCGGACTGTGGGCTCTGGGATGAGTCGGCTGCTAAACAGGACAGGCAGCAGCGGCAAAAACACCTGGCGGGCCAGATAAATGTCCTCAGCAGGCCGCATGTGGCCCGTGGGCCGTAGTTTGAGGATGCCTGCTAATCCTAGCACTTGGGAGGCCTAGGAGAGAGGATTGCTTGAAGTTAAGACTTTGAGACCAATCCAAGCAAGAGTAAGACCTCGTCTCTACAGAAAAACAGAAAAAAATTATCTGGGTGTGGTGGTGGGCACCTGTAGTTCCAGCTACTCAGGAAGCTAAGGCAGGAGGATCACCTGAGCCTGTGAGGTTGAGGTTACAGTGAGCTATGATGATGCCACTGCACTCTTGCTAGGGCAATGGAATGAGACTCTGTCTCAAAAACAGCAGCAACAACAAAACTATTGCAGTGACAAGGGTTCTTCTATGCATTGTATAAAATCAGAAAGCCTAAAAAAAGATAGACAAATGCATCATATATAATTTGAAACGTTTTCATGTGGCAAAAATGGCATAAGCAAGTCAAAAGTGAACTGGTGAAAATATTTGCAACAAATGACAGAGCATTTTTTAAAATTAATAAATGTTTTTCAAAAGGAAAGAACAAAAGAGAAAAATAGGCAAAGGGTACATGTTTAAACAGGCTCTTTTCCAGAGAAAAGAAATACAAATGCATGATAAATGTTTGAAAAGATGCAACCTCACTCATAACTAAAGGACTAACATTTAAAATAGAAATGAATTTACTTTTTATCTATTATAGATTGTGGTATGTCAAAAGGGGGATAGGGAAAGGAGAAAACTCAAATGTTGGCAGTAAAATAGTGCATGCTTTTGGGTGGGAAATTTGGCAATATCTAATACATTTAAGCAATTATATTTCTAGGTCTTTGTTAGAAATCATCTTAGTTTTTTTTTTATTGAATGGTAACTATGTACATTAATGCACTTCTGGGGTGCAGTGTGGGGTTTTCACATGCAATCCGAAATACTTCCATCAAACTGATCAACACAGCCTTCATGTCATTTTCTCAGTTATAGTTTTAAAACGTTCTGATTCTACTCTTAGAGAGTTTCACTTGTACCCCTGTAAGAAATACCTCAAAAACGGTCCCTCCAATCCCCCTCCCTCCACCCATTCCCTCCCTCCCTTCTCCCTGAGCAAAGGAGCAAATATTAAGACGATATGTTCATTCTGCCACTAAATGGGTTTGTACTATCACTCTATACACTGTTTATTCAGATTTTTCAGCGGGAACAATATGTGAGGCATCACACATGGAGCTAAAAAGCTGTTTCAACCCTTGAGAAATACACTTTCTAGCTAGGAACACTGATACCACACACACAAATAACCAAGAATTTCAAATAAAATATTATACTTAGCGTTGAACAGCCCAAGGGCACAAGAATTCAACGGAAGAGAAAGGTTCTTTGAGACTGGGTCAACTAGAGGTTATTTTTTTTATGAAGGGGAAAAAAGCTTTCCTGTAAGTCTCAATTCAGAAGAACATGGATTAAAACATGGCACGTTCACACCAAAGATTGGCACCTGGTAAGAGCTAAGGGAAAACTTTAGAAGGAAACTATGACTGAAGATAAATTATTAAATAAATTTTGCCCGTGTCTTAGTTGTGAAATATAATGTTGACCTTTGAGTTCCTCATACAAAGTCTTTTTATAATGTTCATAAGCATGTTTTTCCTTGGGAAAGGGGCTCAGGATAATTTTTAAATAACCCCTAAAAGTCTCAAAGGATTGCATTTCTAAAGTGGAACCGCAGAAGCAGGATGGTATTTGCTGAGGAAGCAGAGCTGGGAGCTAACCTGGCAGCAGTCATGTAGGCAGAACAAAGATTTTGCCGTATGGATTTTTTTTTTTAATTAAATGATAGCTGTGTACATTAATGCAATCATGGGGTACAGTGTGGTGTTTTCATATGCAATTTGAAATATTTTCATCAAACTGGTGAACATAGCCTTTATGTCATTTTCTTAGTTATTGTGTTAAGACATTTGTATTCTACTTTTAGAAAGATTCACTTGTACCCTTGTAAGATAAACCATAGAGGTGATCCCACCAATCACCCTCCCTCCACCCATCAAACCCCCTGCGCTCCCCTCTCCTCCTTCCCCATATTCTCAGGCTATAATTAGGTTATAGATTTTAAATGAAAGCTATAATTTAGTTTCATAACAGGGCTGTGTACATTGGATACTTTTTCTTAGACTCTTGTGATACTTTGCTAAGAAAAACATTTTTCAGCTCCATCCTTGTAAACATGAAGGAGGTAAAGTCTTCATCTTTCTTTATGGCTGCATAGTATTTCATGGTGTACATATACCACAGTTTATTGATCTATTCGTGGATCTATGGGCACCTGATTGAGGCATGGAGAGCCCCAGGACCAGTTTGATTCATGCCTGTGACTTTCCTGGGAAGTCTGGTCACTTTCCCCCTTCCACTCTGCTCTATCATTCATACAACATGAAAGCCTCTCCCTGGGCAATCATATTTATAGACTGAATTCCCTCATTATTTGCAACTTCTCAGCTTTATCCCCTCTAGATAAGCAAAGATACAACTGGAGACAATTTTTAATCTCCTCAAAGGGGGAGCAGGGTCCACTTCTGTTGTTAGCTCTTTGAAAGCAGGGATGGTGATATGTGCTGGGCAATGGGCACGTGTCATCTGTAATCCTGCAACTCTTTTTTTTTTTTTTGAGACAGAGCCTCAAGCTGTCCCCCTGGGTAGAGTGCTGTGCCATCACAGCTCACAGCAACCTCCAACTACTGGGCTCAAGCGAGTCTCCTGCCTCAGCCTCCCAAGTAGCTGGGACCACAGGTGCCCACCACAACGCCCAGCTATTTTTTGGTTGCAGCCATTATTGTTGTTTTTGGCGGGCCTGGGCTGGATTCAAACCCACCACCTTAGGTGTACTTGGCTGGTGCCTTAGCCGTTTGAGCCACAGGCTCCGAGCCAATCCTGCAACTCTTTTAATTGCTTTCCTTTCATCCCAACGGTAACAGTAAGGAAATTGAAGCGCCTGTGATTTCAGGGCCCATGCCCTTCACTGTGGTCTACACTCCCCCCTGAGGTTATTTAACGGTTTTATTCCCTCATCTTTGTCTTCTTAAATAAAATGGTAACATGACTTTCTGTGTAGTTGTGCTGTGGGCCAGCTAGCCATGTACTAATGCTCAAAATAGTGGCAGTTCTCTGAGCTCAAAGGAAAATAGGCAGAAATCTGGTATGATCTTTACAGATATTTATGAGTACAGAAATAATTAACATGGTTATTTTCTTCAGAACCATGTCTATTTATATAGGAAGTAGTTGGTGGCAATCATGACCCACTGCCTGTATTAGATCTTTTTCAGTGCCTGGTCCTCACATACCCCTGAGGGTGGGCAGAGAAGGATGTTTTTCACAGAGGTTGTAATCGAGGCTCCAGAAGGAGATGACTTGCTCAAGACTTCAGGGCTGTGCACTTTCTCACACGCAGAGCAGGTGCAGGGCCGTGCTCTTTCTCACACGCGGAGCAGGTGTGGGGCCCTGCGCTTTCTCACAAGCGGAGCAGGTGCTTCTGGACCTCCCATTGCTGGGACAAGGGCATCGTGCTGACTTTCTAGGCAGGTCACAGATCATGATGATGGTTAGTGTGGGTAGTGAGTCTGCTTTGACTCTCACTTCCTCACCCGGATGGACTCCTTTTCTCCATCCTCTCACATAAAGTCAGGGTCCCCAGTGTCCATCGGGAGCCAGTCCCTTCTCAGACCTCATTGTCCACTCAGCATCGCAGGACTAATGTCACACCAACCTACAGCAGCACTGTGAGGTGTGTCCAGCCTGTAGACTTAGGTGGAGAAGTCATCACATTGACCAGGCACCTTTCAAATATGGAAGTAGCACCAAGTTAAATAATCAGCAGGCCCTGGCATTCTCTAGTTTTGAGATCTGTTCTAAGGATATTAATCTTACTGGATCTGTTTCCTTATATATCATGTGAAGGTACTAATAATTGCTGAACATATCCTATATAAATAAAAGTGCCCTTAAATGATAAAATGTTTCCTAGTGCCAGTAATAATATTGCAATTGCCTGTAGTTTCCGGACATATAAAGTGAGAGATTCAAAAGTGAATTCAACATATCCACACATGCTAGGTTGGAAGTACGTGGCTTCTGATCTCTTCAGCTGTGTCCTAGCACAAGTGTTATGGACTGAATGACACCCCGCTCAAATTCAGATATTGAAGCCCAAACCCACAATGTGATTGTATTTGGAGATGGGACTTTTAAAGTGGCAATGAAGGTTAAATGGGCTGCCACAGTGAGCAAGACTGATGTCCTTATAAGAGAAACACCCGGGCCTGCACGCACAGAGGACAGGCCATGTGAGGACAGGAAAGAAGACCACCGCCTGCAAGCCCAGGACAGCGGCCTGGAGAGAAGCTGACCCTGCTGACATCTTCATCTTGGATTTCTGGTCTCCAGAGTTGTGAGAAATGAGTGTCTGTTGTGGGAGCCACCCACCCAGTCTGTGGTGTTTTATCATAGCCACTCAGACCAGTCCTGCAGGCAAGAACAAGAAACCTTTACACACAAGCTCCCTGTTATTCAGAGAGTTATTTATGTGCCCAAAATAACACTGAAATTCAAATTATTAGCTATTTCAGGGAAAAGTAGCACATTGGTGGCTCAGATACCACCCTGCTGCCTGCTGCAGACAGCCCGGCCTTCCCTGGATGTGGTCTTTGCAGAGTAGACTGTGCTCCTTGTTGTGTTCTCCTGCTTGATGGGTTTTCAAACACAGAGGGAGACATAGCCATCGTCTTTGATGCTCAGGTGCTTTGGTCTTTTACTTTCTTAGAAGGTGACTCTGGGCTGATACTAACATCATGTGCTGTTAATAAGACATATCAAATAAGAGTAATTACTACCCTACTTTGAAACTTTAACTATGTGTGTTCCTATATAACAAAATGCAACATAATTTAAATTTAATTCAAAAGAGACAGGTTGAGAACACCTATTAGAAATCTTCATATAGATCTGCAGTATGAAGTTGAACATTATGCATTAAAGCTCCTCCGCTTCTATCAGGTTTTATGATCTGGGTTTCTCCGTTGCCTGGTTTCACTTTACATCTTTCACAACTGACTTGACCACTGGTCAGTCAACGGGAGCATTTGGAAATTATAGGCCTAATTTAATTATTGATCTTGACTGGAGTATAAATCAAGGCTTATATATCTTTGAATCTTGTTTTCTTTTTCCTTTTTCTTTTTTAGGATCTACAAATAATTTTATTGAAATTGAACAAATAGCACAACAGTCTTCCTAATCTGAGGAGCATCTTCCCCAAGCCATTTCCCACACTCTAGAAGCACAGAACTCGGACAGTATTTTAAAATAGTCATCTCTATGTAGCATCAGACTCTGCCAAACATTATCACGTACTAGACTATTTGCAAACCTTCACATTTTAAGTATTCCTTTTATGGTTTTACCCCCTCCTTTCTGTCCCTACCCATGGGCTCCAGTGCTTCCCTTGACTGATCCTGAAGGGGTGTGGGCTACTTATAGCTACTGGCATCAGCCCTGAGTATAGCCCTTTACCACAAGGTGGGGGACAGTCCCCTCCCAGGTGCAGGGAGGATGTTGGTGCAAGGAACGGAGGATTAGAATAGGTGGGATGGAGCAACTCCCCATAGGCACAAGCATCCACAGCCCATCCCAACCCCAGCTTGCACCCTCTCAACTTGAAGGGCGGGGGCAAGAACTAGTTGCAGTGGGGATCAGCCTCACCCTGGGTGGAGGAAGAACTTTCCCCACCAGTCCCCATACCTATCAGGAGCCAACAGTCTATCAATCTGAGTGGGAACAGATGGCGGGTTAAGTGGGAACAATCAGGCTGGCATTGTCTCAGTCTCTGTCCAACACAGGAGGAATCGAGATAGCAAAGGGCTGAAATGCTCGGACTAGGGGATTAAAGGGAATTGAAGGAAAGGAAATTCCCATTTACATACAGGGGCTGGAAGAAGGCAGACCTTGCTCATAAACAGCTATAGCCTTTTGGCCCCAGGCAAGCTTGGAAGAAAGCAGGGCAGACAAGGAATGGGGAACCAGGAATCCTGATGGATATATTCCCTGCCATGCTTCCTGCAGGGATGGCTGGGGAGAGTGGGCTGCTAAGTCTGCCATTCGCCTTTGCCAGCCTCTAACACTTCTGGTCCACACACAAACCAACACCCAACCAACATTTCAGGCATGACCTGCTCACAGCTGAAGGTTCCAGCCAATGGAGTTTATTCTGGATTGTGGCCCCAGCTTGTACTCCTCAGTGGAAGCCACACCTTGGGCTTGGAGTTTTCTTGCTAGGGCAGGGGGTACTTGTGTCTCCCACTTCCCAGGCTCACACCTCATAGAGGATCACAGGGAAATCCGCGTGGATGAGGGGGGAGGGGGGATCCAGCTTCGTGATGCCCTGAGGAATCAGATTCTTATGCACCTGCCTCAGCTTGGCCGCTGCTGCCGGTTCTTGGTGACAATCGTCTCCTCATGGAACTCAAGAGCCAGATCCTCACCTCGTCCTAGAACATGGAGCCAGGGCCCGTGAATATGAAGGGGGGCACGGCTCGGCCGGACACCACATCAAGCCGGCTCAGCACCCGTTGCCCCTGGACTGCCGCCCCCAATGCCGAGGCCAAGGGCCACAGGCGTCGGTGCTCCAGCGGCTCCAAAGCTCAGGGCCTGCGGTCGGGTCACCTCTCCACTCTCACAGCGCAATGGGCGCCACCATCCTGTAACCCAGCCTCCGCTAGCAGGTGCCACAGCCGAATCTTGTTTTCTTTATTATATATTTTTGAGTGCTAACTGTGTGCCCAACACTTTGTAAGTTTTCCTCCCAACAGTGGAACAAAATTAAAATATATATTTACAACTGGTGGAATTTCCAGTAGGTGCTACCAATCTGGGTAGTACCCTTGTTATTATTACCCAAGGACCTCTGCTAAAATACTTGAAGCTGTTTAACAGTGCTCAGTTCACAGAATCGTCTCCTTGTTAGACTCTACCTACTGCCTTCATCCTAGGCAAATAAAGGACGCCCTCCTGCTGTTGAGATTGAACGTCTGAGCGGAGCTAACCGGTGCTGTGGAACCCGAATAAACTTGGCCATTCAGTGGACAAGGCAAAGGCTCAGAACAGAAATTCAGCCCTGAGTGCAGGGGTCAGGAGCTGGCAGGGCCCATGGCCTGGGGCTTAAGATAAAGATGAGGCCTTTGTGGAGATTAAGGAGCAGCCTGCAGTAAATGCGATTTTGAGGCAGTAAAACGGCTGAACCTTCTTTTATTCCTGTTTCCCAGACTTAACCGGCAGCCTATGTGTGGTAATGCGCGTCCTAAGTGGGTAGATGTGTTTATGCTACGTTCTTCTCTGCAGAGTCATCCCTGATAGGCACCAAAGGAGCTATCTGTCAGAATCGGCTGTGTGGGGAGGAAACCAAATGAATTCAGCGAGGTGACGCTGCTACCGGCGTCTGGTAGGTTACTCTTTCCATAATGTTTTTATTATAACCCAGTCTAGTCAACTCTCACATTCTGACAATGCTAGGGAGACTAGCGAAATCAGTGTAGGAATAAAGGTTAGACATGCAAAAAAATTCAGACCTTCAAACGTCTTATGCTTTATATACTAAGATAGTTGTGTCAAGAGTAGTTTGATCTCTCTGTTGGTTGGGTTGGAGGGGACATGAGAAAGATGGTGATGGAGATTGTGTGTAGGGCCCAGTAGGGAGAATGGTTTGGTTTCAGTTTTATAACTTTTTCATTGGTGATAGATGTAATCGTGTTGGTAAAATTGTCCTGAGTCTGCTTCACTGATCTTTTCAAATTCAGCCCACCAGTCATATATGATGTGTGCACATCAGTTCCCAGCCTGTTGTCTAAGATCAAGTGCACAAGCAAAGTATAGATTCCTGTAAATACCTGTCATTCTGGGTGCCTTGAACTAGGTGGACAGTGATTATTTGATTGGGCTAGAGACAGCTGCAGCAAAACCAAGACTGATGGAGTTTGTCTTCAAGGTCTAACCCCTTCTGTTCTTTTATTTCTTTGCTCTTTATCCTCCCTTCCAATGCTAGCAGTCTTTTGAATCATTTTTGAGCACAGGAGATTGGGGAAGCTGATCAAAAATTCCATGCTTTGGAAAATTGTATAATCATGCACTTAAGAGATTTGAGAAAATTGGGAGAAGTAATTAAAGCCTCTGCCAAGCGGTTTAAAATGTCTGGAGATTTATTACATAAAATAGCTCACATTCTATCTATCAGTTTAGGTGAACATTTGGAGACTAAGATTCAGACAATCTGGAGTCCCCTCCCGGTCCCACTGCTCACTGGCTGGGGCCATATCAGCCACTCCAGGCTTACTGAATTATCAGTAAAACAGGAAATAATAATTATTTCCACTGGCTCTGCCATCCTTTTGTATTGGGAAAAAGAAGTAGAAAAATGCTGAATAAAACTGTAACACATATATGTGATATTAAAGGTTTAGGTCTATTTCCAAATTTTTAAAAATCTTCCTGATAAGAACCCTGTGAAGTATGAATTATATTATCTCTAGATCCAATAAAGAACACATTTACTGTCTTTCCCAAACTACTAGAAAGAAAGCTATAAATTGTATTAAGAGCTATAAATTTTATTAATCTGGTCAAAAGATAAGGCCAGCATTACATTTTGGTGAAGATGTAACTTTAAAAAATGTGAGGAAAAAAGTGAAAAGGAAAAGATCATTGGCATTACTGTAGGACACAGGAAGGCTTGTGTTTTATTCCAGGAGAAATAGCGTCTCTACCTGAGGGACCACATTAAATAGAGAGTGACATGAGTAGGGAATGGGCTGTGGAGTTGAAGACACCAAACCAAAAAATGACCTAAGTTAATATCTTCTGAATTTCAATAGAAAGTATTAAAATATATTTATGAACAAGCCAGGTTGTCTTCATTATATAGATCATGACCTTGGGTAAATTGCATGCATAAAGAGATATACAGATGCATCCATATGGAAGGTAAGGTACATATTCTACTAACCACAACAGCCACCTAAAATGGCAAGTTTCTGTGTTCTTTTGCTGTGAAAACTTTTATTTTAACCATCCATTCAATAAAATAGGTAAGGAAAAAATCTTAATCATCTTAATATTTCATATAATTATAATTTGCTACATCACTAGTTAAATATCAAGATGATGACTGACTTTTTTGCATGAATCAAATAATCTGATGCTATTTTATTGTCATTGTCATGCAGATAAAGATGGTTTGATCTTATTTCAAAGTGAAGGACACTTTGAGTCTAACGGTTAACACTTAATTATTGTTACATAATGCATTCTGATGTGCTAGATTCACAAAACGATTGGATTGTTTTAATAATCATGCATTTCTGATACTGAAAATCTCCCACATCACTGCATATAAAAATCTAATGAGTTTTCTTCAATTTGTGGGTTTATATAAATTTTTCCCTTAATTTATCATGATCATTTTGGAAATATCGCTTTTCAAAGCCCAAATCACTTTCTTATTAGACATAAAGCGGGAAGGTTCATTAACCTTTTCTACTCCCTCAAGATACTGAGTACAAGTACTATTCACTACGATTCAATACATTTCATGTAGCAGAGTCTTTACTAAGTCCCAGCGTTTCAGGGATCCCACTGTCCTCAAGCAGAGAGCAAACAGTGGTAGTGTGGGCTGAGGTACCAGGGGGGCCTACAGCAGGTGGGGGAAGGGACTCCAGCCCAGGAGAAACCTGTGCTCAGTCCTGTACACATCAGAGCCTGGCGTGCAGCAGGAGTGGAAAACAACTCAAGGTGACCAACCAGACCTGGTGCTCAGGAAGCTGTGGGCAAAGCTGTGCTGGAGAAATAACCGTGGGCCAGCCATGAAAGTCATTTATAAACCCCCTCAAGCAATTTGACGGGTCCCTGAGAACACAGGGGAGGAGAGAGCTCTGATCTTGGTGTCAAATGAACACCCACCTCATCACCTGCTTTCTACCCATGCACCATGGGGCAGCCACCTGATTGGCTCTGAGGTGCAGTCTCCTCAGGTACAAGGAACAGGCCAGGTTTCCTGAGAAGCAAGACAGGAAAGGATGTCATGCAGGCCATTGGCCTGGGGCTTAAAACTTAAGAAAATCACTCCAGTGGTACAAATTCAAATCAGGTTCCCTCTACCACCCTGAGAAGTGGATGAAGTCCTCAAATCAAGGATGTTTTCATTGGATTGAGACGATATCACTACACTATGAAGCACTATCCACAGATAATGACTAAGAATCAAGCAAATCAAGTTCATCCGGGTCTCCCTGGGATTTTGAATTATCCTCAAAATGAGACATAGCACTTGCACTCGAGAAGTATGGTCTACTAGGGACGATGGAAAATTAATGCAGGATTCTAATATTAGGGGATTGTTACAGCAGGAGGAGCAGAGGCCTGAGGGAGCAGGGAGGAGGGCGCTGACTCCTCTAAGGGAAAGTTGGGAAGCTGTTTCATTGAAGTGTTACCAGGTGGGCACAGGGAATGACAAAGTCTGTGTGACGTCTTGCATCCTCAGGCAATGGAGACAAGTTGGTAGAGCGGGATGTGCTGCAGGGACCGAGACTGAGCAGAGGCTGCAGGGCTGGGCTGAGGAAATGCAGGGCTGGGTGAGGTCTCTGAGCTGCCGGGCTTGGGTTCGCAGTCAGCAGGGAGCCTGAGGAAATCTCTCAGGGGAAGGAGGACTCTGTGATATGGGAAGGTAACTAACACCGCGGAGCTGCTGGATTCTATATTTCTGATTCCCCAGACAACAGTTAGGTTTTTTGCAGTCAAAATGTTAGTAAAGTCTTGCAATTATATAACACAGCCAGAAGCACATAAACAAGAGATTTGCACTATTTTTAAAATGTTGTCCCAGGAAAAAGATTTATTGACATTGCTAAATTTTCCTGCCCTCCTCCTTTCCCATCAAAAATAAAACATTTGGCATAAATATAGACAGCGACATATGTTCCTTATTGTTATTTATGTTCTCAAACTTTCATTTTCTTATTTTTAAACATAGGCTCACTTTATCTTTTTTCTATAGTAAATATAGAAGGTCGAATGTGTAAATGTAAATCATAAACCTAAATTATAATATAGACGTGCAAATAAGGCTGCAGGTGACCCTACGGCTAAAGATGGGCAATGGTTTGGCAGAGGTAGTTGTTATGAAAATTGCAGTTACTTGAAGCCTTCAGCAGCCAGCTTCATCCTCTGTTCTTTGTCCGTTTGGTTTGGAAGTGACTTGGCAGCGCCATAATTTTTGCTTCTTTTGACAAATACAGCCTTTGCTTTGACCTTGCCTCCTCCTCTCTCCCTCCCTACTTCACATTTTCCAGGCATTTCCTGCCAAGACACATTTACTCATTTTTTTTTTCATAGAAAATTCTGGCCAGCCGTCTCCTGGCTTTCCTTACAGTAAACCCCTTTAGGCACAATAACAGTTCTTTTGAGCAACTTTCTCTTTGAACTGCATAAGAGTCACTCAGAGACGGCAGTTCTGGAAACAAAGCACTGGGCAGAATATTACTTATGTAATAAATCAAACTGACAGTTAGGTACCAATTGTTACTGGCACTGGTTAGATAGGAAATGTATAACATTTGGAAACAGTTCTCAAAGTTTCCCCTATCTATTTTTTTTTAAATCAATATATGCTTAGACATTTCTACTGAAGACGAGAAACATAAAAAAAAGTTTTGTAATTTATTGAGCTAAATAATTCTGAGTTTTTTCTGAGTGATAGAGGAGGAGTCTTGGGAGGTGAAGTAGGGATCACCTTGAAATCTGAAGGTTCTTTAGAATATGAAAAAAAAATTGAAGGTGCCCTGCTAAGTTGCTAATTTACTACAGGAGACCAAGAGGGCTACAAGTCATTATCAATGATTGATTTATAAATAGAACTACTTTTAAAAATGGTAAATGCTAGACTAAGGATAGAATCTGATAGGTGTTAACCTATTCAGGTATCCTTTAGTGGAAGTGACTTTGGTGTAAGCTGTGTGAGCTTGCAGAAAATTAGCCCAGGGCAGGGTTTGTGCTGTCAGTGCCAGGCTCCCCAGGAGGCTCAGGGAACACAGCATCTCTGTAATGCTTAACGTCCCCCAGGACCACATCCTGGAGCCAGCCTGTGGCCCTGTAAGGGCACCTGGGGCTGCCACAGAGCAGAGTGTCTGACTGAGAGTTGCCAGTTAATGTCTTCCCGGGACCCTCAGGGACAGACATGCGCAGTCCTGGCTGACCCTCACACCACCCTCGGGGAAGGAGAAGAGGTTTCTGGCTTATGAAAGGCTCACCTGAGGATAAAAATGGGGCTGAAACCCAAACTTTTAATTTCCAGAATATTTTTCCAGGACAATATCAATGCTTATTGGATATGAAGAAATACAATTTAGTAGCCTATGCCTTACATTATTTTTATATCTGCTCTCGCTTTATTAATCAGGCAGACTGTTCCACAGTGCGTCTTCAGGGGTCTAGGAATTGGGCACAAGTCCTCTATCACTGTATGTTCAAGTTCATTAGAGGGCAGACCCTGGAGCCACTTGCCTGAGGGACATCTCAGTTCTCTTTCCTAATAAGTTGCTCGGGCAACTTCCTTTATGTTTTGGTTTCTCAATGTCTTCCTATGGTAAGGAGGGGACAGGATTCCATGAGAAATCATTAATATATATGAAGGGCTTATTCCTAGCAGGTTGTGGATGTCATGGAAAGACTTGCTATATTTGTTATTATTATTATCATTACTAGTCAGTGAAAACCTCCAAGAGGATAAAGGGTATCTCTTAGTGTGGTGTGTATTTCCTTGATGGTTGTTTTTACTCAACATGTCTGGTGCCCTTGTTGTGTGTCCCCAGCCTTCTTATCCCTGGTCCCTCACTGCCAATTTCATACAGGGGAAGTAAGGGAAGCCCTTAGAGCTGGGGAAGACCCTCTCTTTTATGTGTGTGCAACATACGAGCACACACTTTAGGCAACTGGAGCTGCTGTAATAAAATACCATGGTTTGGGTGGCATAAATAACAGAAATTTATTCCTCATAGTTTCAAAGACTGGGAAGTCCAGGATCAAGGTGCTAGGCAATTTGGTTCTTGTTGGGACCTCTTTGCCTAGTTTGCAGACAGACACCTTCTTGCTGTGTCCGCACATGACAGAAAGATAGAGAAGCTGGCTTTCTCTTCTATCTTCATATAAGAGCACTAATCCCATCATGGAGACTCCATCCTCATCCCCTACATGACCGCATCACCGCCCAAAGGCCCCATCTCCTAATACTCTCATTGGGGACTAGGGCTTCTACAAATGGATTTAGGAAACACAAATATTCAGATCACAGAATGAGCTCAAGTGCATGCACACACACAAAAACACATTTTTATTCTGTGATTTTTTTCCCTAAACAATATAGACAGTTGTCTTATTATTTCAGTAAATACAAAACCACCTCATTTTTCAAAATGACTACACACCATTCCTTAACATAATATAACAAAAGATATTATTTCCCAGTCCCTCATTGATGGATATTTTGATTTTTTCAATAATTTTTATTTTAAAAATCATAAATGTGATAATCCTAGCACTCTGGGAGGCTGAAACAGGAAGATTGTTTGAACTCAGGAGTTCAAGTCCAGCCTGAGCAAGAGCAAGACCATGTTTCCACTAAGAATAGAAAAATTATCCAGGTGTGGTGTCACATGTCTGTAGTCCCAGCTACTCAGGAGGCTGGTGCAAGAGGATTGCTTCAATCCAGGAACCCAAGGCTGCTGTGAGCTGTGATGTCACAGTACTCTACCCAGGGCAACAGAGTAAGATTCTTATTTCAAAAAAAAAAAAAACAAAACAAAAAAACATGTACACAGCAGCCTTGTATGTATGACTCTGCACATTTGTGTGAGTAAATCTATAGAATGAGATAATCAATGTGGAAAAAATGGCCAAAGAGTAGAAAAGCACTTAACAATAGCAACAAACATTTGTGAATTTTACTCTACAAATTACCTTCTTGCTATTGTATTCAGAATATTATAAATATTGTTTCTATTTAGCAATAAAAAAAACAAACTATACCCTGTGCTGAGCTTTCAATGTTCCAGGCACTGAGCTGGGTCTCTAACAAATCATGACTCATTTAATTAACATAATAACCACCATAAGTGTGTAGTATTATAAGTATCTTCAAACACATTTGAAGAAACTGAGGCCCAGATGGGTTAGTGAGCTGTGTAAGTTCACACAGCTCAACATAGAAGAACTGAGATGAAAGTGGAGGCCAGCAGCCTGCTTCATCCTGGCCAGCTATTGATCAGTCATCTATATACGGCATATCATTTTCCTGGGATCTGGCTTTGCTCATTTCTCTATGAGGGTTAGTTTTTTTTATATATTTATTTGTAAGAGATCTTTCTTATACAACTATCCTTTGTTATTTGGTTTTTGACTTGGTTTTCGATTTTTTTCACATAAACATTTTTAAATTCTTGTAGTTAACTTTGTCTAACTTTTCTTTTATGGGTTTTAGATTTTATGCCATTATTAGAAATTGACTATGTATTGATAATATGTTATAGAAATATATTTCTATACTCTTAGATTTTTATGATTTTTAAGTACATGTACATCTTTGCTTCAGCTGGGATTTACCTTTCTATGCAGTATTAGTGATCCGGCTTCATTGTATTCTCAGTGAGTAGACAGTTGATTGATAGTTTACCCACAATCTGAAGTTTCCATGTTATAAGTTCCCTATGTTCTGGGCTTTGTATTTTGGTCCATACACTGGCTTGACATCCCATTTCTGCACTAATAATAATTTCTTTAATTCTACAGCTAAATAATGTCTTCCCATTAAATATTTGGGCTAATATCCCTTGCTAGTCTTCTTTTTCAAAAGAAGACTTTTGCGTGTTTATTCTTTTGTTTGGGCTTAGCTTTTGGTGGTACAGCTGAGATTCCCATAGAAATAGTAGATTATTTTAAGGAAAATTGACAGATAATGAAGTTGGGGAAAAGCCTTTGAGAAGGGAAAGAAAGGATTCGAAGCAGAGGGACCAGTGGGGCGGTGTGGGCTGAAGGTTCTATGGAGAGAGGAATGCAGGGTCATAAGGCCATCAGCAAAGTTGGGCCTACATGGTGTGCAGTGCTGCTCAGCACACTGCAGGATTGCAGGTACTAAAAAAATAGAAACATACAATTTTAGAGCCAGGCAGCACCATAGATATCTAATCTAACTTACTCATTTTATAAATGCAGAGACTGAGCCTTGGAAAGGTTAGAGGGCATGCAAATTTATATAGCCGATTAGCAGTAAAATTAGGACTAATTCTTAGTACAGAAAGAGGAGTCAGTTGTGATCTGATCATAAAATCTTGAGTATGAGAATGTGAAAACAATTCTTTTTTTTTTTTTTTTTTTTTTGGAGACAGAGCCTCAAGCTATCCCCCTGGGTAGAGTGCCATGGCATCACCGCTCATAGCAACCTCCAACTCCTGGGCTCAAGCGAGTCTCCTGTGTCTGTCTCCCAAGTAGCTGGGACCACAGGCGTCCACCACAATGCCCGGCCATTTTTTGGTTGCAGCTGTCATTGTTGTTTGGCGGGCCCGGGCTGGGGATTCGAACCCACCACCTTAGGTGTACATGGCTGGCACCTTAGCTGCTTGAGCCACAGGCGCTGAGCCGTGAAAACAATTCTTAAAAGATATATTGAAAGCGGATACTGGGGTTCCATCTAGATAAGGGTAACAAGGGGTGTTGTTTACCATGTGGGATAACACAAAGCCACACAAGTACAGTGACACTGAGGTAAGTTCAGTAACATTGGAACAAGTATAGTAGCATTAGACAAGAGTAGTAATGGGCAAATATGTACAGTAACATTGGGGCAGTAACATGGGCAAGTACAGTAACATTGGGGCAGGTATCATAACCTCTGAGCAAGAACGGTAACATGAGCATCAGTAGTAACATTAGGAGAGGAACAGTAACATCTGGGCAAGGACAGGAACAGGGGGAAGCACACCCACATTGGAAAGGTAGAACCAGAGAGGGTTTGTGCATTTCCTTCTGCATAAAATCAGACTTATAAGGTCTCAGCAGGAAATGTATAATTTCTTACCTCAAGAGCAGATTAACTAACTTAAGTTTAAACTGGATAAGAAAATAGCAAGCTATTAATATGTTTAGTGATGCTTATTTGTGCTTTCAAAAGTCACTTAGAATATTATGAACATTACATATGAGTTATGTTTTAATGTGTAAATAAGATCTTTGATGAAAAATTTAAAACTTAGATTTTCTCAAAACTTCAAACGAAGTAAAGAAATAGTGACAGATAGATTATAAAAGAAAGAAAAGCTTCCTAAAATGCATATTTACCTTACAATCAGTGCTATGTTTTTGAAATGATAGCTTAGTTGAAGAAAAATTATTGTTTGACAAAGAAATAAGGTGGGGAACGCCCTCTCTCAACTCAGAGTGCAGAATAAGAAGTCATTCAGGATTCACTTTGAGTATTGGCCGATCTTGTAGTTCTTGTGAAGATGACACAGAGTTGTGCTTCCAAGATCCCCCCACCCTGAGGTTCTACCCTCGTAAGTGGTCCATTTAGCCAATCAGACAAAATGTATGTAATGCTCTTTTTGGAGCTAAATTTGAATACCTCCAGAAAATATTTAGTAAAACAAAAGATTTAGTCTTGAGAAAATCACACTGGCAACTATTTTTGCATATAGCAAGTGGCTCTCAATCTTGTTCTCAGAAGCTCTGGTGGAGTTTGGAGCCCAGATTCAATGTGGTTATGAGTGTGAGCCCAGCTATCACATGGTTATGAGTGTGAGCCCCAGATTCCACATGGTTATGAGTGTGAGCCCAGCTATCACGTGGTTATAAGTGTGAGCCCAGCTATCACGTGGTTATAAGTGTGAGCCCAGCTCTCACATGGTTATGAGTGTGAGCCCCAGATTCCACGTGGTTATGAATGTGAGCCCAGCTATCACGTGGTTATGAGTGTGAGCCCCAGATTCCACATGGTTATGAGGGTGAGCCCAGCTATCACATGGTTATGAGTGTGAGCCCCAGATTCCACGTGGTTATGAGTGTGAGCTCCAGATTCCACGTGATTATGAGTGTGAGCCCAGCTATCATGTGGTTATGAGTGTGCCCAGCTATCATGAGAATGAGATAGTCAATTGCCAGGAAGACAAAATCAGGCACAGCCACTTGATTCCTGGAGAACCAGGTAGAGAAAATATTCTGAGTCTACTGTCTAGATTTGTGGCTTGAGTTCTGTTATTATAACTACATACACCTCACAACACAGTTACTTCCTTCCTTCTCCTCAGGCCCATTAATGACAGAGGCACCTGGTCCTGCAGGGTTTGAAAGTGTGGAATGTGTGTGGATAGCAAGTTTAGCTATTAAGGGCAAAGGGAAGGAGGAAGATGGAAAAACACTAACTTCTTTTTTTTTTTTTAGACAGAGCCTCAAACTGTCCCCCTGATGAGACAAAACAAAAACTCCAACGGAATGGGC
>CAUYQV010082595.1:0-10483 GCA_963574575.1 Galagoides demidoff
TTTGGCGGGCCCGGGCTGGGGATTCGAACCCACCACCTTAGGTGTATGTGGCTGGCGCCTTAGCCGATTGAGCCACAGGGGCTGAGCCTTTAGCTGTATTCTTCCCCCCTGCTGACTTGAGGCTCATCTTTCTCAAGGTGACTCAGTCAGTTACTACTGGCCTGTCTGCTTTCTTGCTTCCAAAACGTTGTTGCCATCTTCCTACCTTTTCCCTCCTGTCTTTAAGAGTTTATGTCCTTCAAAATTTTTTTTAGTTTTAGGGGATTTCAAGAAGAAACAAAATTATGCGTGTGGGTTCTGCCCTTATTAACCCTAACTCCAAACATCCACTGAAATATTCTCCTATTTCCCTGTATCTGTGTAAATAGAACCTGTCCCATTCGATAAACAGCTGCTCTTTTATGCCTCTAGGTCTTCTTACAAGGAGTGCTCTCACTTCTCCCTCCTTCCTTTGCCTGCTTGCCTGCCAAATTCTTATATGGTCTTCAAGTCCCAGCTCAAATGGCTGGCTTATGTGAGGCCCTCCTTTGAGCCCTGAGTATTAAAAGCTTCCCTGTGCCCATGACTGGTACTGTAACCAGCTGCTTATTCAGTATCTCTTCCAAAAGACTGTGAGCTCCTTGTAGGTAGGGCTTGTATGGTCAGTTCCTAGCACATACCAGCATCTTTTAGATGTTTAACAGTGGAGTAATTTCTGTGTGCATGCCACTTTTCTCTTTTTTTCCTTCCCTTTCTTTCTGCTGTCTTCATCTCTTTCTTTCTGTTGAGAGGCTATTGGATGTGTTATCTATTCTATTATCAAACAGAAATTTATGTTCCATAATCTTAATTTAAAAAGTAAATGGGTACTCTGTGAGGCCGAGGTGGGTGGATTGCCTGAGCTCAGGAGTTTGAAACCAGCCGGAGCTAGAGCCAGAGCCAGAGCAAAACCTCATCTGTAAAAAACAGCCAGGCATTGTGGCAGGCGCCTGGAGTCGCAGCTACTTGGGAGGCTGAGGCAAGAGGATCACTTGAGCCCAAGAGTTTGAGGTTGCTGTGAGCTGTAATGCCACGGCACTCTACTCAGGGCAACAGAATGAGACTCTGTCTCAAAAAAAAAAAAAAAAAAGTAAATGGGTAGAATGAACGTTTTTCCATTTCTAAAAACTACCAAATTAATTAAACTTAAATATTTTACATTTGTTTATCTGATTTTTCTCCCCTACTCTAAGGATTGTTAAAACACAAAACAGTCCTTAGACCTTGATGAAGACATAATTCTTACCAGCTAATGGAATGTGTTAAAGGACATTGAATCTAAGAATCTAAAATATTTAAATAAATTAATTTTTTTTTTAGTTTCAGTGATAAAAATTAAAGAGTTTACAAAGTCTGCATGGCACCTTTCTTGTTTCTTGCCTGCCATACTCCTTTTTTAGAGCAAATGTACTGCTGTCAGAATTTAACCCAGTAGCTGTTGGTAACCCCATAATCTAGTCAGCAAATGATTTAAATAATGGAATCAAGAAAAATACATATTCGCAGGCTCACCGTTCTGATTGCAGTGTGAATTTCAGACATGGTGTCAGTTATATTAATGTTAGAGTAGGCAGTGGCTTAAGGTAGTTGTCAAAATAATTGAAAAGAGCAAGTTAGGTTTTAGCAAGAAAATAAAGTCTATTAATGACCTGCACAGCAAGGTGGGCCTCGTCCTAGTAACTGCAGGCCCCATGGAAAGGGCAGTTTTGGTTTTTTACACAATTTTGAGGAGTATCAGCTGCTTTTTGGAAGTCTCCCACGGTCTTACTTAACTCTGTCCTCAAAACAACCCACCTGCAAGGTCTTAATTACCACCATTCCCATAAGCCTTACCCAGGCCACTCCAAAATAGCCTCACCACATTTGCCATCTACCCTGCTAACTGCTTAACATTAATATTTATACAAACAATTTTTTTTTTTGAGACAGAGCCTCAAGCTATCCCCCTGGGTACAGTGCCATGGCATCACAGCTCATAGCAACCTCCAACTCTTGGGCTCAAGTGAGTCTCCTGCCTCAGCCTCCCAAGTAGCTGGGACCACAGGCGCCCACCACAACACCTGGCCATTTTTTGGTTGCAGCCATCATTGTTGTTTGGTGGGCCCGGGCTGGGGATTCGAACCCGCCACCTTAGGTATACGTGGCTGGCACCTTAGCCGATTGAGCCACAGGCGCTGAGCCTATAAACAATTTTTCAATTATCAATTTATCAATTTATACAAACAAAAGAAACATAAAAATTCCCTCAAGTTTTTCAATTATCAATTTATACAAACAAAAGAAACATAAAAATTTCCTCAAGTTGAAAATCTACATATCATTTGTATTATCTAATTGAAGAGCATACTGAAGTTTTTACATTAAGCTTGTTTTTTTTGAGACAAAGTCTCACTCTGTTGCCCAGGGTTAGAGTGCATGGTGTCATCATAGCTCACTGCAACCTCAACCTCCTGGGCTCAAGTAATTCTGCTGCCTCAGCCTCCCTAGTAGCTGGGACTACAGGTGTATGCCACTGCACCCTGCTAATTTTTCTACTTTTTGTAGAGATGTGGTCTTCCTAAGGCTGGCCTTAAACTCTTGACTTCAAGCAATCCTCCTACCTCAGCCTTCCAGAGTGCTAGGATTACAGTTATGAGCCATCAAGACCAGCCAATATTAATTTACAAAATATTTCCCACAAGTAGAAAATAAGTGGCTTACTGTTTAATATGGAATTTAGGAAAGTACCATGCTGGTGTTACATCATAAATACTCAATAAAGATTTTAAAAGTATGGGCAGCACCTGTGGCTCAAAGGAGTAGGGTGCTGGCCCCATATGCTGGAGGTGGTGGGTTCAAACCCAGCTCTGGCCAAAAAAAAAAAAAAAAGATTTTAAAAGTAACGTTTAGGTTGTAACTCCCTAAAAGTCATTATTATTCTAAAATTTCTTTTATTTTGCAATTCACTATTTTGTTCTGCATTTATCAATAGCATAATCTCAATTATGTCCGATTTACAAAATGAATATAAATTGGGGTGTTGATTCTGGCTAATCGATTGGTCTTCATCTTCTCTGTTAAGTAGGTATTGATTTTCGACTTTTGAAGATGGATGAAGGTATAGAAATTTCCAGCGATGGAAATTCCTTGATCAAAGCAGTCCACCAGAGCCGGCTTCGCCTTACAAGACTTTTGCTGGAAGGTGGTGCCTACATTAATGAAAGCAACGACCGTGGGGAGACACCTTTAATGATCGCTTGTAAGACCAAACATGTTGATCATCAGAGTGTCAGTAAAGCCAAAATGGTTAAATACCTGTTAGAGAACAATGCCGATCCCAACATACAGGACAAGTCTGGGAAGACTGCCCTGATGCATGCTTGCTTAGAGAAAGCCGGGCCGGAAGTTGTTTCTTTGCTCCTGCAGAGCGGGGCTGACCTCAGCTTGCAGGACCATTCCAGTTACTCAGCTCTCGTTTATGCTATAAATTCAGAAGATAGAGAGACTCTGAAAGTTCTGCTGAGTGCTTGCAAAGCAAAGGGGAAAGAGGTCATCATCATCACAACGGCAAAATCACCCTCTGGGAGGCACACTACCAGGCAGTTCTTGAATATGCCGCCGGTGGACATAGGTGGAAGTCACTCCCCAGCCTCCTGTGCCACTCCTTCCGAAATAGATATCAAAACAGCCTCATTGCCACGTTCACATTCTTCTGACGCAGAATTGACACTTTCTGGCTTTAAAGATCGTGAGCCTTCCGGAAGCATTGATGATGCCCGGGACCCAAACTCCCCTGGGAAAAAGCCTCCTGTGGCCCTTAATGGGCCCAAGCTGGCTCAGGCTCCGCCCTGGCTCAAGAGTCCCCCATTACTAATGCACCAGAACAGAGTGGCCTCATTGCAAGAGGAGCTCCAGGATATTACACCAGAGGAAGAATTATCCTATAAAACCAATGGGCTGGCGCTTTCCAAGCGATTCATCACCAGGCACCAGAGCATTGATGTAAAAGACACAGCACATTTGTTAAGAGCCTTGGATCAAGCTAGTTCAAGGAAGATGTCTTATGATGAAATTAATTACCAGTCTTTTTTTCCAGAAGGAAATCAGCAATGCATTGAAATCCCTGTTGACCAGGACCCAGATTCTAACCAGACAGTATTTACTTCCACCTTAGGGAGTATAGTTCAAAAAAGAAACTCGGGGGCGAATCACTACAGCTCGGATTCTCAGCTCGCTGCAGGTGTTACCCCTCCAACTTCAGAAGATGGCAAAGCACTTACAGGAAAGAAAAAGATCCTTTCGCCATCCCCACCACAGTTGTCAGGGGGCAAAGAATTGTCGGAGAACATGCCTGCGGGTGTCCTGAGCAGGAGAAATCACGCAGTTCTAGAAAGGCGTGGTTCAGGAGCTTTCCCTTTAGATCACAGTATTACCCAGACCAGACCAGGATTCCTACCACCCTTAAATGTAAATCCTCACCCTCCCAGCTCAGATGTCAACGTCAACAAGATTTGCAGTCTTTTTTCTTGTGGTCAAAAAGTGTTTGTTCCAACAGTTCCTGTTTTCCCTAAAGACTTCAAGAGTAAAAAAATGTTGTTAAGGAGACAGTCCTTGCAAACAGAACAAATTAAGCAATTAGTAAATTTTTGAAAACACATTTTTCTTCAAATATGCCTCTATCAGAGAAATATAAAACTAGAGAATAAACTGTAAATGTTCATTCTTTTAAGTCTTGTAATTGGCTAGTCCTTAATTGTTAGGCAGATCAAAATGTAGCGAGTGTTGTACTCCGTGAATTCACGAATACAGCTTCTGTTAAGGGAATTCTCGCAAACAAAATGAAAACTATTTTTCTCAAAACCTCCAATATTTAACGATTTTCATGTGGTCTAAATTTGTCATTTAAATCATCTAAACAAAAAGCATGCCCAGGCACGGTGGTTCATGCCTGTAATACTAGCTCCATTTGTAATCCTAGCCCTGGGAGGCCCAGGTGGGAGGATTGTTTGAGACCAGCCTGAGCAAGAGCAAGACTTTGTTTCTGTTTTTAAAAATAGAATAAAGAAATAAAAAGAGAGAGAAAGAAAGAAAGGAAGGAGAGAAAAAAAAGAGAAAAGAAAGAAGAAAAATAAAATAAAGGTCAGCAAAAGAAGGCCACAAATGTTGAAGATAATTTATTTTTAAATTTTAGATCAGCTGGCTCAGCACCCGTAGCTCAGCGAGTAGGGTGCTGGCCACATACACTGTGGCTGGCGGGTTTGAGCCTGGCACACGCCTACTAAACAACAAAGACACCTACAACCAAAAAAATAGCCAGGCGTTGCGGTGGTTACTGTAGTCACAGCTATTTGGGAGACTGAGGCAAGAGAATCGCTTAAGCCCAAGAGTTTGCTGTGAGCTACAATGCCATGGCACTCTACCGAGGGTGACATAATAACTCTCTCAAAAAAAAAAAAAAATTCAGATTGACCAAATATTTTATTAGGAAATGGTCCTCATGTCAATTTTTTTTAACATTTCAAGTTAATAAATGAGATTGTAGTTTACTGTGACCCCCAAAGCATAACAGAATACTCTTTAACAGTGATAATAAGCTACAAAGAAAGAATGAAAAAAAAATGTTGACGGCGAGTAGGTAAAAATCAAATTAAAAAATTTTAAGCACTGTGCTCACTTCGGCAGCACATGTACTAAAATTGGAACGAAACAGAGGATTAGCATGGCCCTGTTCAAGGATGACATGCAAATTTGTGAAGCATTCCATATTTAAGAAAAAAATTTTTTTAAGCACTGTGGTAGAATGGGCAACTAAAATACTTGTGGTGTCAGCTTAATCAGTGTCAAACTGGCAGGTCTGACTTAGACAAGCTACTAATAATCTAAGCCTAGTTCTATTGTTTGTGTGCTGGTTTTTGCTTTTTTGTTTTGTTTTTTAAATAATTTTACCTATAATGTCATCACATGAAATTATTCTTTCTCCATATCTTTTAAGTACTGTTATTATTTCTGGAGGCCAATCCATAGGTTTCCAATATCAAGGTAATATAATAACAAAAGTTAAAAAGCATTCCTCTTTACTTATATCAAATTATTCTTGTCTTTCAAAAGAAACGTAAATAATAACAAAAGTTTGGGATTTATCATAAATAGAAACTAAGTGCTTGCTTTATTTTCAACAGAAAAACTGATTATTAGATGAGGTTAGGTAAAATTAAGAAATCCAGTAGAAAATCACAAAATATACTGAATATTTAGTCAATATTAAATGATCTTTTAATTTCAAATATGTAGTTATTAGACGTGACATTCCAGCCATCTAGTATTATAGGACCTCTGAATAACTTCTAACAAAATAAATGAATGTCATGCTACTATTATGAAATACTATAAAATAACTAAACTATCTATATAACTTCAAGATATTTCAACCTAACAGTTTTACAACAAAGAATAAATCAGACTATATCAATCCTGAGTGTACTAACTTGATGATTGTCATAATAACTTTCTTTGCCTTCTATGAGTAGAGATGATCCTTATAATCGACATAATGCTTTCCTTGGTAATTTGATGTAAGTAACTTGTAATGCACACAGTAAAAATTTAATTATTTGTGGCTTTTATTTTAAAAAGTAATTGCAGGTTTTTCCATTTAATGTTTTGAAGAACAATGTTAATTATATTGGAAATAGTTTTTGATTCAGAACTTAGCACTGTGCCTGATGTTTACATAGGTAGCTAGCTAAATGCTTTCTGCAAGCTTAATATTGAGAAAAATACTAATTTCAAGTTGTAAGGATACAGTCTGGAAGAATATATAAATAGATTGGTTCATAAACAAATGGTATCAATAAAGATTTAAAATACTATTTTGATTATTGCTGATTTTTATCTCCTAAATACTAATACCGTACTAATATTATTTCAACATAAGAGAAATTATGCCACACATGTTACTTTGAATGAACAGAAAATAAAGAAAGAATAACTTTTATTACTGTTCTTGCCCCAACATGAAACATATATTTAGTAGTAAAACTTTTTGAGCCATATTTGGAAGAATTTTTAACCTGCTAGCAATTCCAAGAGCCTTTTTTTTTTTTTTGGCCAGGGCCAGGTTTGAACCTGCCACCTCCGGTATATGGGGCCAGCGCCCTACACCTCTGAGCCACAGGTGCCACCCAATTCTAAGAGCATTTCTGATGTCTGAATATGGTTGTAAAGTCATCCCATTGGACTTTCACTCCATTAAGTAAAATATATCATTGTTATCTCAGTGGTTGAGTCACAGATGTTTGCAACAGGAATCAGATATGTACTTATGTATACTATATTTTCAAATGCATTTTGTTATATTTTAACTTCTTGTGAGGGTATGATTTAACTTTTACTTAAAGGTATGATGTGACTGCATTTATTCATTTTATAGTTACTAGGAACTAAGATTTTCAGTGAGTACAGCTAGTGCTGATACATGGCAGGAGCCATTTTGAGGATATAATGCAACCCCATTTACGGAGACGTGTTGACAGGGCCAATACAGGCGGCACCCTGGGAAAGTGGTGAACACTTACCTGGCATGTTCCTTGGTGGAGACACTCACACTAAGCATGTAATACTTAAACCTTTTAAAATTTCATATGATAAGATTAGCTACCCTTATGAAATACGCCCTGTGTAGCCATTTAAGAATTTGATTCCTTTATAGCTTGTTTAAAGGAGAATAAACTTGTCAGGGTGAGAAGAAATGTGCTCATCATGTTTTCTACTTTTTATATTTTCTGATGCTTTGACAGCGTGGGGCCTTCCTGACACTGGAGAAATAGCCCCTACATGGGTTAACTAATTTCTAGAGATGAGAACACCCCTCCCCCCAACCAGGGTTCACTAATTCCTAGAGAAGGAAAACATCTCCCCCCCAGGGAATATGCCTTTCCTATGCAAACCAACCAATCCAGAGCCCAGATGCCAACAACCTCCTTTTTGGGCTTTCACACTCTGCCCTAATCAGCCTAGGACAGACAGCTAGGGACAGACAGCTCCTGCACCCCAGAGCCCACCTGCCTAATCCTGCCCACAAACACCATAAACAAAGGCTCTTGTTCTCTTCCCCTTGCTCCTTTTTGCTCCCAAGAGACTCTGGTCCTTCCCCACCTGGTGCTGCATAGTGGGGGTGTCCCAACCCCATCTCCTTGTAGAAACTGAGAGTAACAGATGCCAGTATCAATTGTCTCTCCATCTGTTGGCCTCTCCATACTTGAATAATAATAAAACTTACATTTAAAAACAAGTAGATAGTCTAGGCCGAGAACAGTGGTCACACCTGTAATCCTAACTCTCTGGAGAATGAGGCAGGTGGATTGCTGGAGCTCAGGAGTTTAAGACCAGCCTAAGCAAGAGTGAGACCCCTGTCTCTACTAAAAAATAGAAAAACTAGTCAGGTGGAGTGGTGGACACCTGTAGTCCCAGCTATTTAGTCCAAGGCAAGAGGATCCTTGAGCCCAAGAGTTTGAGGTTGCTATGATCAATGCCATAGCACTCTTGTCCCAGCTACGAGGAAGCTGAGACAAGACGATTGCTTAAGCCAAAGAATTTGAGTTGCTGTGTTATGATGCCATGGCATTCTACCCAGGGTGACAAAGTGAGACTCTATCTCAAAAAAAAAAAAGAAAGAAAGAAAGAAAAAGAAAAAAAGGAAAAAAGAGCAACACCACCAAGTATTTTTTATTTTTTGTAATAGGGTCTCGCAATGTTGCCCAGGTAGGTCTCCTACCCCCCAGGCGCAAGAGTACTCATGCCTCAGCCTCCCACATAGCTAGGTGTACAGTTGTGTACCACTAGAGCTGGCTTAACTTTTTTGACTATCTCTTCCTGCCCACAGCCATCAGAAGGCCCATCAGTCTGCATGGGGACATCATGAAATGCTCCTTGAAGGATCCTCAGCTTGGGGATGGAGCTCACCAGGCTATCTGAAGAGCTCTCACCCTTCTTTTCTTTCTTTTTTTTTTTTTATTGAGACAAGAGCCTCACCATGTCACCCTTGGTAGAGTGCCGTGGCATCATAACTAACAGCAACTTCAAACTCCTGGGCTCGAGCAATTCTTCTGCCTCAGCCTCCCATGTAGCTGAGACTACAGGCGCCCACCACAATGCCTGGCTATTTTTTCGTTTTAGCAGGTGCGGGCTGGGTTTCAACCCACCAGCCCTGGTGCATGTGGCTGGAGCCCTACCCACTGAGCTACGGGCACTGCCCACACCCTTCTTTTCTCTCAGAGTTTTTCTATTAGGTCCTGAATTGACAAAATGGCAACAGATTCTCACATCCACTATGTCAGTTGAACTGTTTGAATTTTATTCTTTCACTCCTAGGAAGTGGATAAAGAAAGAAGCCTTAATGAAGATTCTCCAGCAGCCATCAAACCCACGCAACTTAGTTGCCAGATTGAGCAGGACTGGTTCCTCCAGCAAGCAGAAGCAAAACAAAGGCAGCCCCCCCCCCCCCAGTCCACAGGCAGCTGTGGGAGCCCCTTCCAAATTAAAACAGGTAGCTGTGTCTTTGGGGCTCTCCTGACCACCCACTTATAGTTCCATCACAGAACCTTCAGCAAATACTCAACTTATAATTACAGGTCTTTCTCCCCCTACTAGACGGAAGCCCCATTTCTAAATCATATAGGAATGATTTCTGCATTATCTGCAAAGCTCAGCACTGTAGACATGGATTAGATGCCTGCCCCTTGCCCTTCTCACAGAGTTCCTGCTGAACTGTGAAGTCATGTCACAAGATTCCCTCAGGAAAGACACAGGTGACTGGACAAACTGTGGTTCCCAGGCCAGAGGCTGATGGTTACAAAGATGAGAGAGAAGCAACTATGGTGCAGAGTCAGAGTGCCACTGATGTGCAGAACCCCAGGCCCTGAGCCCTGCTGCTGAGGGTCGGGAACCCGCCTGGAGCCCACCCTGCATCTCCAACACCTGACTGTCGGCTCTTCTTGGGTTCACTTACTCCATATACCCCAATTTTCTGTAGAGAAAATTTCTTAAGCACTATGTCCCGATCTTTTCTTTTCTTTCTTTCTTTTTTTTATTGAATGGTAACTATGTACATCAATGCACTTCTGGGGTACAGTGTGGGGATTTCACATGCAATCCGAAATACTTCCATCAAACTGATCAACACAGCCTTCATGTCATTTTCTCAGTTGTTTTAAAATGTTCTCATTCTACTCTTAGAGAGATTCACTTGTACCCCTGTAAGATAAACCTCAAAAATGGTCCCTCCAATCCCCCTCCCTCCACCCATTTCTCCCCCTTCTCCCTCCCCACATTCTTAGGCTATTTGGTTATAGCTTTCATATAAAAGGTATAAATTAGTTTCATAATAGGGGTGTGTACATTGGATACTTTTTCCTCCATTCTTGTGATACTTTCCTCAGAAGAACATTCTCCAGCTCCATTCATGTGAACATGAAGGACGTAAAGTCTC
>CAUYQV010082596.1:0-17197 GCA_963574575.1 Galagoides demidoff
TGGGTAGAGTGCCATGGCATCACAGCTCATAGCAACCTCCAACTCCTGGGCTCAAGCGAGTCTCCTGCCTCTGCCTCCCAAGTAGCTAGGACCACAGGCACCCGCCACAACACCCTGCCATTTTTTTTGTTGCAGCCATCATTGTTCGACGGGCCCGGGCTGGGGATTTGAACCCGCCACCTTAGGTGTACGTGGCTGGCGCCTTAGCCGATTGAGCCACAGGCGCTGAGCCAGACTTGACTTTCTTTAAAGCTGAATTAATTTAACTGTCACATTAGTTAAGACTGGGATATGGAGGCTATCTACAGACTGTTTTGTCAGACAGTAAAACATAAATGAAATGCAGAGAGCATGACTTTCTGCAAGGTAGACAGTCAACTCCCATTCTGAGTTGAGAAGCAGAAGGGTATTAAAGTGAAAGTTTTATTGCAGATGATTTGTACTGTCAAAAGTTTTGGGGTATAAGAAGTGCATTTAACCTTTACAATGGCCAAAAAAAAAAAAAAAACCCAAGGTATTTAATTGATTTAAAAAGAAAAGGTGGGAAATGTTCTGAGTGGAATGTTTGGAATTAACTAATCTTAAACTCTTGTTTATTTCACAGAATGTTCTTCGGAAAGTGCAACATCAAGATGCTTTACAAATCTCTGATGTGGTCATGGCCTCCCTGTTAAGGATGTTCCAAAGCACAGCTGGGTCTGGGGGAGTGCAAGAAGATGCCCTGATGGCAGTCAGCACACTGGTGGAAGGTCAGTAAGCAGGAATCAGGGAACATCTTTAAAATACAGGAGTTCTCAATAGCCTTAAAAAATTTTTGACTACAAAAAGTAGTCCTTTTACTGAACACATGTCAGTTCAAAGTTAGATTAAACTTCTGTAAGTGTAAATTTGTATAACTGCCTTGTCATTCTCCTTGAAGTAAATGAGGACCCAGTTTGTAACTGAGATTGGTAATGTTAAGAGGGAGACACTGTTACTACGTATCTCATGTTCGTTGAGTTCCTTCTTAATCCTAAAAATCAGCTTGCTTTGTTGAGGCTTTTCTCCTATCAAGGATAGAGGAAGGAAATTTTTCTTTTGTGGCACTTGGTATATCCTGGTTTGGGTTGTAATGCTTTGGACTCAGGTTGACACATCCTGTGCCTGGTATGGGACAGAATAAAACATTGAGTGAGTTCTTAGATCTAATTGGTTTTCTGATTGTTACATGTTTATGCAAAATTGCTTTGAGGAAACTCTAAGCAAGACTCTGACTTAAGACTCTTTGAGGCTTGGCGCCTATGGCTCAAGTGGCTAAGAGGACTTTCTTTTTTTTTTTTTTTCTCACCAAGCCCGCCAAAACAACAATGACGGCTACAACCAAAATATAGCCGGGGTTGTGGCGGGCACCGGTGGTGCCAGCTACTTGGGAGGCTGAGGCAGGAGACTTGCTTGAGCCCAGGAGTTGGAGGTTGCTGTGAGCTGTGATGCAATGGTACTCTACCCAGGGGGATAGCTTGAGGCTCTGTCTCAGAAAAAAAAAAAAAAAAGACTCTTTGAGGGAATTCTTCTTCAGGGGGTGACCTGTGAATAGATTACTAAGGCCATTAACCTAGACCACTCTCCTGAGGACTTACAGACCTATTTTTGGCATAAATAGCCTAGGTCCAACTGGTCTGGCAACAAGTGACCACTCTGAAAGGGCAAGGAAGTTAATTTTGGCTCCAAGAGTGACTGATTTGTATCTGAAACCTAGTGTTGCTTTTCCTGGCTATGGCTTGTTAAGCCCTTGATGGGATTGCCTAAGGACCCTGTTTTGAAGCTGGCCTACGAAAAGGACATGTTATAATCAGATGAGGGGGTGAAAAAGAGGCTATATTGCTGACTCAGTGAATTCAAAATTAACCTTCCCATTCCCTGTTGTTTCAGCCAGAGTAAAACCCTGTTCTTTGGAGTGTTCACGTTGTCTCTATAGTGTAAGAGGCCTTTCCAGCAGCAGTAACTTTGGTTTATGTAAGATAGCCTTAATGACTTCATGATGGGATCATTAATTTACACCCCACCTAGCCTACTGAGTGAATACATTTTGAGAGGGCTAGGATAGATTGTTTTTGCTCACCTCTGTTATTCTGTGGTGGTGTTATTATCTAATAGTTTGTTCCATTACAGTGTTGGGTGGTGAATTCCTCAAGTACATGGAGGCTTTTAAACCCTTCCTGGGCATTGGATTGAAAAACTATGCTGAGTACCAGGTAGGATATGTTTTTTAGAGTATGTTTATATTTTCATGTGTACCTGTTAGTCGCTGTAGTACAGACAAAATCTGGTTCCTATAATCTAGTACTTTTTCCCTATGCATTGTTTTGCAAGTTGAGCTAAGTTATTCATTGTCTGAGCATCTGAATTAGAAATGATCCATGTAAAAAAGATGTTAGATGCACCAGAAAAAGGACAACAGGATGGCTGTTTGCCTAGACACTATTCAATGCAAGGGCAGTTATAAAGTTAAGGTATCAACACCCTGAAGATCAAGGTTTTTTGTTTTGTTTTGTTTTTTTAACTGCTCACTTCTGCCATCACCATCCTGGTTGAATGTTGTTTTTTATGTCCTTAATGATATCTCAGATAGTCTTCCTGCCATACTAGTTGTTAATGAATTAATCTTGGCCAGGTACAGTGCCTCACACATATAAACCTAACACTTTGGGAGGCCTAGGCGGGTAGATCACCTGAACTCAGGAGTGTGATCCAACACACACACATACACACACACGCCGTCTCTACAAAATAGTCAAGTGTTGTGGTAGGTGCCTGTAGTCCCAGCTACTTAGGAGGCTGAGGCAGGAGGATCGTTTTAGCTCAAGAGTTTGGGGTTGCTGTGAACTATGATGCCACAGCAGTCTTCCAAGGGTGAAAAAAGAATTAATCTCAACAGAGAGGAGGTGAGTTGCCTTTGACTCTTGGTTCAAATGATAAAGGCCCAACAGCTAGGTAAAATAATTAATGCCTTACCCTCACAGGCACTTTTTTTCTGTTTAAGGAGCTTATTTCTTTAATTCTTGCCAGGTTTGTTTGGCAGCTGTGGGCTTGGTAGGAGACTTATGCCGTGCCCTGCAATCCAACATCATACCTTTCTGTGATGAGGTGATGCAGCTACTGCTAGAGAACTTGGGGGTGAGTGTCTTTATACAATCTAATTAACCAGTCTTTGAAGAAATTATCAGGCTGGGTATGGTGACTCACACCTGTGATCCTAGCACTCTGGGACACCAAGGCAGGTGGATTACTTAAGCTAAGGAGTTCAAGACCAGCCTGAGCAAGAATGAGACCCCATTTCTACTAAAAATAGAAAAACTACCTGGGCATTGTGGTGGGTGCCTATAGTCCCAACTGCTTGGGACTCTTGAGGCAAGATTTGAGTCCAAAGTTTGAGTTTGCTGTGAGGTCTATCCAGGGTGACAGAATATGACTCTTTCCCAAAAAAAGAGAAATCAGCAGTTGGTTGGAAAGATAGTTAGACATTAAGATCCATTATGGTGAGCTGTAAGTTCTCAGAACAGTGGTTGTTCACTTATGAAGAAGGGAATTGTTCATTTTCTTTCTTTTTTATTTTATTTTTTTTTTTATTGTTGGGGATTCATTAAGGGTACAAAGAACTAGGTTACATTGATTGCATTTGTTAGGTAAAGTCCCTCTTATAATTGTGTCCCACCCCCAGAAGATGTGTCACACACCATGACCCCCCCATCCGCCTCTCCTCTTCCCTTCTCCCATCCCTCACCCCTACCCCGAATTGTTCATTCTCACAGATGATTGTAAGTTAAAGGGATGCATGCTTTTTTTTTTTTTAAGCAAAATGCAAAGGAAAAGTAAATACATTATGATCTTTGACTTACAATGGGATTAGGTCCCATAACACATTGTAAATAAAAAACATTTTTAAAAAATTAGCATTCAGGGTCGGTGCCTGTAGCTCAGCGGCTTAGGGTGCCAGCCATATACACCAGAACTGGTGGGTTCAAACCCAGTCCGGGCCTGCCAAACAGCAATGACAACTACAACCGAAAAATAGCTGGGTGTTGTGGCGGACCTGTAGTCCCAGCTTCTTGGGAGGCTGAGGCAAGAGAATTGCTTCAGCCCAAGAGTTTGAGGTTGCTGTGAGCTGTGATGCCATAGCATTCTACTGAGGGTGACATAGTGAGACTCTTGTCTCAAAAATAAAAAAAAAAATTAGGGTTCAGGGTGGTGCCTGTGGCTCAAAGGAGTAGGGTGCTGGCTCCATATGCTGGAAGTGGCAGGTTCAAACCCAGCCCTGGCCAAAAACTGCAAAAAAAAAAAAAAAAAAATTAGGGTTCAGTGGCCTGCTCTCCTGTTTGGAGTCTGAGGTGGGGGGATTGCTTAAGCCTAGGATTTTGAGGCTGGGGAGAGCTGTGACCATGTCATTGCACTCTAGTCAAGCAAGAGCACAAGCAAAATTAAAATTAGTAGTTGCTATTATAAATGAAAGTTTATTTTTGTTTTTTCCCCTGAGACAGTCTCACGTTGTTGCCCTCAGTAGAATGCTATGGCGTCACAGCTCACAGCAACCTCAAACTCCTGGACCTAAGTGATTCTCCTGCCTTAGCCTCCCATGTAGCTGAGCGTACAGGCATCTGCCACAATGCCCAGCCATTTTTTTGTTGTTGTTGCAGTTGTCATTGTTCAGCTGGCCCAGGCTGGGTTTGAACCTGCCAGCCTTGGTGCATGTGGCTGGCTCTGTAACCACTGTGGTATGGGCACCGAACCTAAATGAAAGTTTCATAAGGTTGGAGATGGTGGCTCATGCCTTTAATTCTAGTACTTTGGGAGACCGAGACAGACAGATCACCTCAGCTCTGAAGAGTTCAAGACCAGCCTGAGCTAAAGTGAGGCCCCATCTCTAAAAATAGCCAGGCATTGTGGTGGGTGCCTGTAGTCCCAGCTACTCGGGAGGCTGAAGCAAGAGAATCCCTTGAGCCCAAGAGTGTAAGGTTGTTGTGAGCTATTTCACAGCACTCTACTGAGGGCAACACAGTGAAACTTCTCAAAAAAGAAAATATCTTAAGTGTTTGGGCCAAATTTTGACTTTTATTAATTTACTTTTCCTTTTATTCCTTGTCAGAATGAGAATGTGCACAGGTCTGTGAAGCCACAGATTCTGTCAGTGTTTGGTGATATTGCCCTTGCTATTGGTGGAGAGTTTAAAAAATACTTAGAGGTTGTATTGAATACTCTCCAGCAGGCCTCCCAAGCCCAGGTGGACAAGGTAAGCTTAAAGTCATCTTGGTATTAAGTCCAAGTCTAATTGGGAGAGAGACTATTGTCTAAATATATAACTAAAAGTGATCAATATGATGGAAGTTCTGTTCTTTGTCTCTTACAGTCAGACTATGACATGGTGGATTATCTGAATGAGCTAAGGGAAGGCTGCTTGGAAGCCTATACCGGAATCGTCCAGGGATTGAAGGGGGATCAGGAGAACGTACACCGTTGAGTATACAACCCAGTTCCCTTAGTCTGTTAGCCAGTGGACACTTAGCCAGATGCGCTGTTGTATCCTATAGGTTGTTTATGAACTAGCACTGTTGCTTAAAGGAAGGAAGAAGGGGGAGCAGTGCACTATTGCCGAGATGAAGAAGAATAAATGAAGAGTGACTTGGGCAGGCTTTAACTTTATTATGCTCCCCCTTTTTAGTATTGCAAAGGGATAGGATACAGCAGGGCTATTAGAATATCAGCAGAAAGCCTTGTTGGTTTCTATACTAATCATGAGTGACAGTTATTCAATGTTGAATTGGGGAATCAGAATTCCTCTGTCACCTGATGTTTCTCTTACTGATTGGGGAAATACTTGGGCTTTGCCCCTTTGACATCACTGACTCAAGTAGTTCCATTTGTTCCTTCTATGTTATATCTGCTTGTAGGAAGAGAAATATTTGTCTCTTCTGTTGACTTGAATGACATTTTAAATCTGAGGAAGAATATTTTAATACAACCGTATTCAACTGGTTGTTCAGCTTGACCCTTGTTGATAAGGGTAGAATAGTTGGAGATTTTGGAAGGAAGTGTAGTCCTGCCAAATGTGTAACTATGTCATAAAACCTCCTCTCTTATAGCGGATGTGATGCTGGTACAACCCCGAGTAGAATTTATTCTGTCTTTCATTGACCACATTGCTGGGGATGAAGATCATACAGATGGAGTAGTAGCTTGTGCTGCTGGACTAATAGGGTGAGTAGTACCCTGCTTCTTAAAACTTGGGTAGAAAGAACTTCTCCTGGAAAATGACAATATAGCCGGGCATTGTGGTGGTCCCTGTAGTCCCATCTACTCAGGAGGGTGAAGCAGAAGAATTGCTTGAGCACAAGAGTTTGAGGTTATTGTGAGCTCATATGCTATAGCACTCTACCAAGGGTAAAAAAGTGAGACTTTGTCTCAAAAAGAAAAAAATGAGAGTGCATGTAGTAAAGAAATCCCCCCCCCCCCCAGCCTCAAGCTATTCCCCTGGGTAGAGTGCCATGGCATCACAGCTCATAGCAACCTCCAACTCCTGGGCTCAAGCGAGTCTCCTGCCTCCTCCTCTCAAGTAGCTGGGACCACAGGTACCCACCACAACGCCCGGCCATTTTTCTTTTTTTTTTTTTGGTTGCAGCCATCATTGTTTGGCGGGCCTGGGCTGGGGATTCGAACCCGCCACCTTAGGTGTACATGGCTGGCACCTTAGCCGATTGAGCCACAGGCGCTGAGCCGGCATAGGTATTTTTTAACCTAATTATGTTTCCACTACTATGAAAAGTTATCTATTAATATTAATATGTTCTGAAAATGAGGTTTTTCCATGTAGTATGTAAAATCTCACTGTAAGTACTTTATTCTAAACTGAGGAAGCTTTAAATTTTAGGTATGAAACTTCATGAAGTTTATGTATTAGAATAAGAAATATTTTTCTTGGCTCAAGTGGCTAAGGCACCAGCCACATACACCTAAGGTGGCAGGTTTGAATCCAGCCTGGGCCTGCCCAAAAAAAAAAAAAAAATGACGGCTGCAACCAAAAAATAGTTGGGCATTGTGGTGGGCGCCTGTGGTCCCAGCTACTTGGGAGGCTGAGGCAGGAGACTCACTTGAGCCCAGGAGTTGGAGGTTGCTGTGATGCTATGGTATTCTACCCAGGGGGACAGCTTGAGGCTCTGTCTCCAAAAAAGAAAAGAAGAGAAATATTTTCTTTTTGTATGAGGCATGAAATTAAAGATTGCTAAACTAGAACATGTCTCCAGATGAGTTTCCTTATTTAAACATATCACCGCAGAAGCCATATTTTGAATGAACAGGATTTCAGTGTTACTGCCTTGTTTGATATGATTTGAGTTATTAGCTTAAATGCTACCTCATACTTTCACTGTGCTTTAGTAAATCTTCTTTTTACAAATAAAGCTTAATCTCCTTTTATGAAATTTAAGTACCTGGGCTTTACTCATTGTTTTCCATTAGCAAAGAAAATAATTGTTTTGTTTCTAATTGACAAAGATGTCACATAGTTAAGGATAATCAAAAGCGTGTATTCTGAGGGTAACTCTAAAAGACTTTGATTGCACTGGGAGCAATGGAAATGTTTTGGGGGAAACTTAAAATTAGGGTACATTTAAGACTTACTGGGAAATGCAGACTTTATAACAAAAGGGTTCTAAACTCTTAAGATTGCAAAGTAGCTAATTAGAACAAGACCTTGACTTCTAGGTTCTGAGAACTAAGAGGTCTTACAGTACAAGAGAAAGAAGAACAACCCTTCTTTTTTCCTTATGTAGGTATCATGTTGGCCCTTAGCACAGTATTGATAAAGTTGTCCTTAATACATTCTTCCTGTGTTCCAGGTCTGTGGGGACACCTTGGGCCCAGTTTTTATTATGGGAGTACAAGTTTCCATACCTCTCAAAATGTTTCCTATAGTCTGCCCAATCATTTTTCTCAATATAAATACTGAAGTCAGCTGCTTGACCCAATATGCAGTGATTAGCTTCAACTATACGTTAAACTTCATGGGAAAGGGGAATGCTGTGTCTTCAGTTGCCTATACTTGGAAAGGCTTCCCATTGATTACTGGCATAATTAACAGTTTACCTGCTTACATGTTTTTAAGAACACTAAAAACCTCTTTTAAAAGCGTATTTCCTATTAGCTCTACATGAAATTCTGTTTCCACCTAACTATTTAAGAATCTTTAAGAGGTCACAGCAGAATCCAGGGGATCCATTTAAAACACAGCAGTCGTAGTTTATTACCTTTAAGAGCTTTATGTAAAGCAGATTTTTCTATTTAGTATTTTGGGCACATTTCCAAATACACAGTTAGTATTTTCTATTTAGCAGATTTTTCTATTTTCTATTTTGGGCACATTTCCGAACCTTATAGCCCTGGTATAATCCAAGTACCCTAAAGTTTGAACGTGGTTCAAATTCCTCAATGAAAAATTGCTGTTTTATACTGGGTTAGAAATACACACTCATAGTTTTGAGAGTACAAAGTAGAGGAGATATTTTTGTGCTCCTGAAGGAGAACAGCAGGGTAACAGATAAAGAAACAGGAAATATGGGTCTACCTGAAAATAGATTAGTATGGCTGGAGAATAGAAGGGATATGGCAAAAAGAAATGAAGCTGGAGGTGAATAAAGATTCCCAGTTTAAACAGTCTTAGGCAGATTAAGATGCATGTTAGTTTCTACTCCTTCCTAATCTTTCCTGGAAAACAGTAAAAGAATAAATGCATAAACCCCTCAGTGAAAAAAGGGATTAAAGTCAAAACATGAGAAAACTACAAAATTTTGGAAGGTAAAATACTAATGGAAGAATGGTATCTAGCTTGGCTCAGAGAAAGTTAAAACCTATGAGCAAGACGGGAACAAATAATTTAGTATTGGAGAACCTTAGGAAGGCTCAGGACTTGAAATTCTCTAGGTACTTAGGAGCTAGGCATATGGAATGGGACTGAGAACAAGGGATTGGTTACTTTGTACTTTGTATTAAAGAACTTGACTCTTTTTCTTTTTTCTTTCTTTTTTTTTTTTTTGAGACAGAGTCTCTGTCACCCTGGGTAGAATACTATGGCATCATAGCTCACAGCAACCTCAAATTCTTAGGCTCAGGTGATCCTCTTTCCTCAGTCTCCAGGCGCTTGTTGTAGTGATTGGCTAGTTTTTCTACTTTTAGTAAAGACAAGGTCTCTTGCTCAGTCTGGTCTTGAACTTCTAAGCTCAAGCAGTCTGCCTGTCTCAGCCTCCAAAAGTGCTAGAATTACAGGTGTAAGCCATCCCATCCAGCTTAAACTCTTTACTTAGGATTTAAAGCCAGAAAGAAGACATACTCTCCAGGAAATAGGATTCAACATAGGGTATAATGGAAGGAGGTGTAGTATGACAGCTATGAAATAGGCCTAGGCATACTGAGCAAGCTGTTCAAATTGGAATAGGATAGAGGGTGCTAGAAATACTCTAAAGCCCAAAAGATTAGTAAAGTATCTGGAATGTTTGAATACAAGAGTTTTAACACCTATAGAGGGGATAAATTTAATGATAGGTACATAGTAAGCAGGTAGCAACCAAAAAGTACAGTTAGATACTCCAAGGACAACAAACCTGTGGCAGGAAAAAAATGTAATTAAAGCATACATCATTACTTGGCTGTGAATACTATTTATTTAACCTGTGGAAAAAAATTGAAATACTGATTTTACAAACTAGATAGTTTGTGTAATGCAGGGGTCCTCAAATTTTTTAAACAGGGGCCAGTTCACTGTCCCTCAGACTGTTGGAAGGCCGGACTGCAGGCCCCGGGACGAGTCGACTGCTAAGCAGGACAGGCAGCAGTGGCAAAAACACCCGGCAGGCCAGATAAATGTCCTAGGCAGGCTGTAGTTTGAGGACGCCTGGTGTAATGTGTTTAAGAGCGGGAAAGTTTGTCAGAGACCAGCTCAGGCTGGTCTGGAACTCATGAGCTCAGGCAGTCCACCCTCCTCAGCCTCCCAGAGTGCTAGGATTACAGGTGTGACAGGTATGAGCCACCATGCCAGCCTGTCAATCCTTGTTAATAGAATGGAGTCAAGCCCAATAATGAGAGTGTGAATGATTTCTCTGTTTCTTAATATTGTCCAAAAAAGTTACTTAACTTTTGTGCCTCATCTGTAAGGGTTGGAATAATGCCTACCTCTGTCTTAAGGGTTATTGTTATAAATATATGTACACACTAAGAGAATAGCACTTTATGTTAGTAATTATAAGAGGGGGATGTAGGCAAGTGAACTGTATTTGGGGAATGGGTAGAGTAACAGTTTACAAAATAAATCTTATGCATATTATTTAAAAATATGGAGGTAGGGCCAGGCATGGTGGCTCAGACCTGTTTTCCTAGCACTCTTGGAGGATTACTTGAGGTCAGGAGTTTGAGACTAGCCTGAGCTAGAGCAAGACCCTATCTCTACTGAAAATAGAAAAATCAACCAGGTGTTATGGTGGATGCCTATAGTCCCAGCTATTCAAGAGACTAAGGCAGGAGGATCACTTGAACCCAGGAGTTTGAGATTGCTATAAGCTAGGCTGCCATCAGAGTGAGACTCGATTGTCTCAAAAAAAAAAAGAAAAAATAGGTAAATCAGAAATAGCTAGGAATTGAAAGCCTCTAGGGAACAAGAGTTATAATGGCCTCTATCAGGAGAGTACTTTTATTATAAACCTTTAGTGTTTCCTTTTAAAATTTGTAACACTTTAAAAACATTTAAAAAATGAGAAGAGCTGGCTCGGCGCCTGTGGCTCAAGTGGCTCAGGCACCAGCCACATACACCAAAGGTGGCGGGTTCGAATCCAGCCTGGGCCTGCCAAACAACAATGACAGCTGCCACCAAAAAATAGCCGGGCGTTGTGGTGGGCGCCTGTAGTCCCGGCTACTTGGGAGGCTGAGGCAGGAGACTTACTTGAGCCCAGGAGATGGAGGTTGCTGTGAGCTGTGATGCCATGGCATTTTACCCAGGGGGACAGCTTGAGGCTCTGTCCCCCCAAAAAAAAAAAGAAGAGCTTTTTATATTTGGTTAGTGTTCAGATTTTAACTTACATAGCATTTTAATTTATTTTCATTGTAGAAATCTTAAACATATATAGAACAGCAGTATAATGAGCTCATCATCTTCCTTTATCTATTATCAACTCTTGACCAATTTTGTCTTATTAATATCAGTATCCCTGAGCATCACTGGATTATTTTGAAGCAAGTTCCAAACCATACATTTCAGACATAAGTGGCCTTATATGTCGCCTTAGTGACCATGGTGGGTATGCTACTTGGATCTACCCTCAAGAAAGATCTTTACTGACAGGAGTAAGTGCAGGGAGTACAGTTAAGCTGATAGTCTTTGAGCATAGCACTTTTGAGCTGTGCTGTGGTGTTTGAACTAAGGTTATATTCTTTATTGGCATCCCCCAGCCAGTGACCAAGTGTGGCAGGGCTTATAGGGCCTGGTAATTTCTGCCCAATATTAAACTCCTAAATGAGTTCTCCTAATGAGTCATTGAATCTGGGGATGATCTTGAGAACACGTAATATAACAGCAAATCCTACAAACTCTGTGCCTGCCTTACCGTTAGGGTTTTCCAAGACCTTGTAAGATTTGTACTACACTCTGAGGCTTTGCCTGCCTGACTCTCATTCTTTCAGCATGATAGACACACATCATGGTCTAAGGGTTTAGTGCCTAGTTCTGCTTTTTTCCCTGTCTTTCATAGGTGTTATTACCTTTATCTTCTGTTTCCCAGAGCATCCAAGTAACAAAATATCTAAAAGCGTTCTTGGGGCTGGCAGAAAAGAGTTAAAAATGAAAAACTTTTGAAAAAGTCTTTGAGAAATTCTGCTTATGTGATTGGCCCTTGGCTCATATTTGGGAACTTAGATTTCAGGAGCATTCCCGTCATTTTCTGATTAAAATAGCTAACTGTGCCTAAACTCTTTCAGCAATGTTTTATGCTGTACGTTTGCTTCTGGGAGCCTGGCATTTTGGTATGTGCTAGGCTGTGCCTATGTGACCAACCTTTACTTACATTGAGTACTCTAATGAGCTGGCCTAATAGACAGCATTTCACATGTACTGTCACAACATTTGGTTCAGGGCAGAATTGAGCATATCCTCTGTGACTCCACTGGGAGAAGACTTGTAGACTTACGTCTAGTTTCTTCTGGTCACTCCATGTACCTTTTCTCTTTTCTCATTTTGCTTTGTATCCTTTTGCTGTGGTAAATCTTAACCATGGCTATATCTGTATGCTGTCCTGTAGTGGAGTCATATGAGTTCTCGTAATGAGTCATTGAATCTCGGGGTGATCTTGAGAACACATAATATAATAGCAAATCCTACGTAAAACTCAGTGGTTGCTTAGTATCAGATAGTCAGTGTTCAGAGATTCTTAATTGTCTCTACAATATCCTTGGGCTGATCAAATAAGGATCAAAAACAGGGTCTGTCCGTTGCATTTAATTGATAGATTAAATCTCAGGTTTCTCCTGCTTTCCTTCCCCTGCCCCTTACTACTTATTTGAATAAAATATATATTTTGTCTTATACATTTTTCCTAGTCTGGATATTACTGATTACATCTTTATAGTGGTATTTAACACATACCATGTGTTAGTTTCTTGAAAAGCTAATAATTACATCTGAAAGTTAGATTGGATTTAAGTTCTATTATTAGATACTTAAGAGATGGTATTTCCTTGCTTGTTGTGTGGCATCAGTAGATACATGAGAACTGCTTCTCTTTTTTTTGTAAGATTCAAGTGTTGTCAGCCTGATCCATCCATTATAAAATTGTAGTGTAATTCTCTAGATTCCTCCAAAGGTTGTGATCAGTGAGATTTTCACTTTTAAGCATCATGAATTTACAACGTTTTTTTTTTTTTTTTTTTGAGACAGAGTCTCACTGTTACCCTCAGTAGAGTGTCATGGCATTACAGCTCATAGCAACCTCAAACTCTTGGTCTTAAGTGATTCTCTTATCTCAGCCTCCCAAGTAGATGGGACTACGGTCACCCGCCACAACACCTGGCTATTTTTGTTGTTGTCATTGTTGTTGTTTAGCAGGCCCAGGCTGGGTTCAAACCCACCAGCTCCAGTGCACGTGGCCAGTGCCCTAACCACGGAGCTACGGGCACCAAGCCTTACAGTGAATTTTAACACTTGTTTTAACCCATCCAAGTTGTTACTAGTGTCCAGATTGTCTCACCTCTGGCCCATGGAGGCTCCTTCAAGTTGAAATAGTTTTTGAGCACTTTTTTTTGTTCAAGTGCAACAGCATGCACTAGACCTGGGTTCAGCCTTTTCCTCAAGGAGCCCTGTTATTCTTAGTTAGAAATAGTCATTAGAGCACATAGTCTGGGTTGTTAATTGATATTTGTCTTTTCATTGGACAGAGCTAGGAAATACTTAAATATACCAAGGTTTTATATTGATATTTCTAGTTAAATTTAGAGTGAAGAGAATATTATTTAATCTTTCTGATTTTATGTTTATTTTCTCTTAGCTGGAAAGTCATGATTCTTAATGTTGTTATCACTGATTTACTTTATCCTACTCATAATAGTTTCAGACTAACAGTACTAATGTTGCAAACAAATATTTAGAATATTTTCTTTACAAACTACATTACTTGGGCTGTATAGTCAATTTAGTGTTTTCAAATTACTTGTTCCTGTGTAGTGAAGCCATCAATTGTGTACTTCTGTTTCATTTTGTTTGGTTTTGGAGATTTCTCACATTTTGTTAATTTTGTCTTATAATTATCTGAAATACCACATGGTTTCATAATCTCCAAAACAAATACATAGAGAGAAATTAAACCTCTATTCTGGTTCATTTTACCTTATTTCTTACTTTGTTTTGTAGCTAACAATATTTATTAGTCTGGTTTATGCTTCTGTCTTAAAACATGTCTGTATACATATCTGTACATATTTATATATATGCTATATACAGATGTATGCATTTGTATTTACACATAGATGTGATAGAAAATAGTACAATACACATAATGTTTGTGCCTTTTTTGAGTTTATATGCCCTGGAGATCACGCTATAGCCTATTTTACTGTCATTCTTTTTTTATAGGAGCATACATAAAGGGTTAATGGCTTCTACTTTGGTTGTTTTTTTTTTTTGGAGACAGTCTCATTCTCACCCTCGGTAGAATTCAGTGACATAGTTTAGGGCAACCTCAAACTCTTGGGCTCAAGTAATTCTCTTGCCTCAACCTCCTGAGTAGCAGCGGTTACAGGCACCTGCCCCAACACCCAGCTATTTTTAGAGATGGGGTCTGTCTTTAGCTCAGCCTGGTTTAGAACTCCTGAGCTCAGGCAGTCTATCCACTTTGGCCTCCCAGAGTGCTCGGATTACAGGTGTGAACCACTGCACCCAGCCTTGGTTTCTACTATACTGACATTTGATTCTAGTCCTATTACAAAAAGTATAGCTATAAATAACCTGTGTTATCTTTTCATGGAGATTTGTATGTTTGGGATATATTCCTATAAGTGGAATTCCTGGGTCAGAAGGTAAATATAGGCAATTTTGCTGATTATAGCCAGATGCCCATAACCTCTCAACAAATTATAATCATACTTCATAAAATATTGCAAATAGATTTTAGAATCTTCACTTTTGACAAAAGAATGATATGAATTGGTAGATATCTTAAAGACAAGAGGACTGAATAGCATCACTGTGATCATCAGATGGCCAAGAGGGATACTCAAAAGTGACCATAGTGATATTCAGCAGTGAGGTATGTAGCACTTTTTCTAGAATGAGTTCCCAAACTTAATTGTTTGACCTTAAGGTGCTCAGAAAAAAAATATAGTAGAACCTCTGTAAGTTGACTACTCAAAGGGCTGTAACTAATCAACATAGAGAGGTGGCCAACATAAGGAATTAGGTTTACTGTACTGATAGGCACATTTGGTACATGTCTAGTTTGTTAAAAGGAAGTGGTCATTATAGGGAGGTGGCCAACTATGGAGGCTCTACTGTATTAGTTGAGTACTTGGTATGTTCTTGACTTTTTAAGAGTAGTTTTATGTTCCCTGTGGGCTAGAATTAGGAAATGGATACTTCATTTTCATGACTTATCTTTTATAGATTTAACTACAGTATGTACACATACATGATGCATATAATTTACATAATTTTGTTCCAAATTTGTACAAATTTAGTTTTAGTGCATACATAGCTTAAATTCCCTTGCTTGGGTATATAGAATAACTTATTTTTCCCTGTCTCTATATAAACATGTTTTTATTTACAATTTAAAAATTGTTCAGGTTCCCTATTTTCTAAAAAATGCAGTAGAACCTCCATGGTTGATTACCTCCTTACATTGATCACTTCCTTAAGTTGCCCTAATTTTCATAGACCAGGCATGCCCCATATGTACATATCAGAATAGTAGGCCTAGTTCCTTATGTTGACCACTTTGGTGTTTTGACCAGTTTGCTACAGTCTCTTGGATGGTCAACTTACACAGTACAGAATGGAAACTATTTCCATTCAGGGTATGTCATTTTGACAAACTTAGGCAGATGGAGAACTTTTTAGCCATTGAAACATGCTTAGTCAAAATTTTCACATTATAGCTGAGAAAGGAATCTCACCTAAAATAATTTTCTATCTTAGCCCTTAAGAAAAGAATATTGAGGCAGGAAATGAATTCAAAACTTTAAAATTAGAAAATCCCTAAAAGATATAGTTTAACTTCTTCATTTTATAGATGGAGAAAAATGTTGGTTATTTTTCTGACCAATCTGTTGTGAAACAACATAGCTGTATACACATCAGATGTTGAGCTAGAGACTTAGACATTTAGGTTTGACCATTGAAAAGTAGGATGAATAGGAAAAGAGTAGAACCAAGTATGAATTTGTACTTGTCAGGTTCCTTCTTTAGTAGTATTTATGTGTAACAAAAATATTAACAACTGACATTTACCCCATCATGTACTGTTCTAAGTGCTTTAAAGCTCTCTTTTTATTTCTCAAACCCCACCATCTGAGATAGTTAGCATTAGGTACATTTTACAGATGAGCACTAGTCCCAGAGGTTTAGTTACTTTCCCAATGATACACGATGGCCAAAAGCTAAATCAAGGGGATAGCAGAAAGCTGAGGGTAAAGGGGATATATTAATTAGGGAATCTAAACCTAGGCAGGCTGAAAATAGAACATACTTTGAAAGAAGATCCCAAGATAATGAACTTTGTTATATAAGTTGAAGGAAATTTTTAAAAATGTTTTTAATTACAAGATTAAGGCTGAGGAGGGTGGCAAGGACACGTAGGCTGTTCAGTAGTTAAGTATTAGATCTGTTGTGGCAAGAGAATATATAAACATATTCATAGAACTAAGGCACAGAATAAGTTCAGAAGCTTATCTTTGATTCAGTATGAAGTATCTTTTTCCTGTGTCAGAACCATGAAGACAGAATAGCTTTTCTTAGAGTTATACTGTGCAGGCAGAGAGATTGATTATTTGGAAGGCTCATTGTAGAAAGGAATTGCTGCATTGAGAGGATAAATGGACCAGGTAGTGTGAAGCCCTTTGCCAATCCTGAGATTTTTTTTTTAAAATTAACTAAAACTTAGAGGCTTGATTAAACTGGATGATTAATATCTACTTATCCTAAATGTGTAAGGTATACTATGAGAGTTCTGGGGTTTCATTGTTCTTGTTTGATTTGTAAGAACCAAGGCTAGTTGTTAGAGCTGCTTGTAACTTTAGACCCATTTTCATTTTGAGCAGGCCACTCTTAGTTGGTTTTCTTCCCTTAGTTTCTACTTTGTTAATGCTGTTTCATTAGGGTATGATACTTAATTCTTGTGTTCTTAGAGCATAGCACAGTAGACTCTTTTTTTTTTTTTTTTTATTAATTTTTGGCCGGTCCTGGGTTTGAACCACCACCTCCAGCATATGGGGCTGGTGCCTACTCCTTTGAGCCACAGGTACCACCCAGCACAGTAGGCTCTTAAACTTGAGCATGGGCTCAGCGCCTGTGGCTCAATCGGCTAAGGCGCCAGCCACGTACACCTAAGGTGGCGGGTTCGAATCCCCAGCCCGGCCCGCCAAACAACAATGATGGCTGCAACCAAAAAATGGCCAGGCGTTGTGGCAGGCGCCTGTGGTCCCA
>CAUYQV010082597.1:0-40995 GCA_963574575.1 Galagoides demidoff
GTTCACTAATTCCTTACCATACTTTCACCTGGCCCAGATTTGTTCAATTATTCATGTTTTTTGAGCTACCTCTGTTCATGTGGTTGTCCAAAGTCTCCTACAAGTTGAGCTGGGCAGTGGATTAATTAATTAAGACTGGCAAAAAATACCAAGGGTACATGTGAAACTTACTAAATGTAGAATATAAATGTCTTAATGCAATAACTAAGAAAATGCCATGAAGGTTATGTTAACCAGTTAGAGGAAAATATTTCAAATTGTATATAAAGCCAGCACATTGTACCCCATGACTGCATTAATGTACATGACTATGATTTAGTAAAAATTTAAAAAAAAAGACTGGCAAAAAATACAATAGCCAAAACATGGAAACAACCTAAATGCCCACTAAACTAGGAATGGATTAACAAGCTGTGATATATGTATGCCCTGGAATATTAATCAGCCACTAAAAGAGATGGAGACTTTACATCTTTTGTATTAACCTGGATGGAGGTGGAACACATTCTTAGCAAAGCTTCACAAGATGTAGAAGCAAGAAGCCAATGTACTCTAATATGAAGGCAGTAGATGAGCTAATAGAAGCGGGGTGGGGAATGAGGGAGCAGAGAGAAGGAAGGTGGGGGGAAGGGGGGAGGTGTCACATTATATGGCACACCTCTTGGGGGCAGAACACAATTATAAGAAGGACTTTACCTAACAACTGCAATCAGTGTAACCTAATTCTTTGTACCCTCAATGAATCCCAAACGATAAAATAAAAGGACTGGCAAAAAAAAAGAAGAAAAACTCTAAGAAATATCATAGCTAAATCACTAAGTAACTTCAGTCCCATTCTGACCCAATGTGACTGTAAGAAAGTTGCTTCCCAGTGTACATCACATCAGCTCCATGTGGGAATATCCTCAGAACCGCACTGTAAAATGATTCCCTAGTCATCTGTGGAAAGAGCCCTATGAAGCCCTTTTTTGCATGATCTGCCATTAAAGACACTGCCTGTTATGTTCTTCAGTAACAAAATCAGAGAATTCCACATTTTGTTTTCATTGCTACCTAGGGAGTTCCGGTGAGAGTTTACTCAGAAAAAAGGTTTCCATCAAGTAGAAATGGATTTTTTTCCCTTGCCAGGAATCATAATACATACATCACTAAAATTGGATCTAAAGATAAGTGCTTCAGTACAGTTTCACAAGACTCAATCTAAACATTCCCTATTTATCATTGGTTTTCAACATTGCTGCAGAGCCATTTTGGCAGCCCCGACAACATAATCTGGGAATCAAACTAAATTTTTAAAAGAACTAATATGTGGAAAGTCTTACCTTTGCAATAAATGCAGACTTCAGAAGGTTCATGATACAATGAAACCACAGTACTAAGAGAAATGGTGATTACAACAAAAACTGATTTATAAACCCTTAGCTGGAACTTGGAAGCTGAATGTTACAGTTGGGTAAATAACAGAGAATGAGGTAATGAAGTTTCTTATCCAGTGTGAAAAAAAAAATTAATAAAGCTACTCAACATGAAAAATCAGATGCTCATCAACTGAAAAAAGACAAAATATAAACAGAAGAGGCACTTCATGAACTATCGGACATACTACCAAATAAGCTTTCTTTGTAATTATCATGTGATAGGTTTAAATTAAATTAATGATGAAGGGCCAGTAAGCTTTGGAGGTGGGAGGACATGAGCGTGAACACTGGCTCTCTCATTCACTACTGTGTGACCTGGAGCAATTTCCTTAGCCTCACTTAGCCTAATTTCTGCACCCAGCATTTGGAATTAACAATATTCCTAGCTGGTAGAGTTATTGTGATGCTTAAATGACATAATTCGTGAAAGTTGTTTAGGTCAGTGAATGAAATACAGTGTGTGCTTAATAAATAGTACTGTGCAGTGATCACTAAAGACCACTGAATTTCTAACATCATGACATTCCACAGTATTTATTTTCTTTGTAAGCTCAGAACTCCCTCCCTTTGGTAATGGGGCCATAACAGAATATTGTATCTATATTTGAAGTTGTTATGAAAATAAGCAAAATCTAATCATAAGAGCGAGGACCAGCAGAACTGAATATTGTAGATAATAACCACTTAAAATAAAATATCAGTAGCACAGTGGTTACAGCACTGGCCACATATACCCAGTCTGGTGGATTCAAACCCAGCCCAGACCAGCTAAATAGCAATGACAATTGTAACAAAAAATAGCCAGGCGTTGTGGTGGGCACCTATAGTCCCAGCTACTTGGGAGGCTGAGGCAAGAGAATCACTTAAGCCCAAGAGTTTGAGGTTGCTGTGAGCTGTGATGCCACATCACTCTACTGAGGGCAACATAGTGAGACTCTGTCTCTAAATAAATAAATAAATAATGAAATATCATAAAAATACCCAGAAGAAATACTTGAAATAAAACCAGTATCAAACATAATCATGAAGATGTGACATATATTGACTGATTATTTTGATAACTTAGGGTCGTCTCATCAGTATTTGAAAGATGCATGTATTTCTGTAGTACTGTACATTTTAGGTGTCTACATAATTTGTAGAATGCTGTCTCAAAAGTTTTACCAGGAACATAATTTAAAATATTCATCTAGAATGAAAGTCATGGGACCAGATCTTCCATCTCTATGTTGCTTTTTACTTTTCTCCTAACTTCTGACAGGTGAACACACTAACGCCAGCACACACGGAGGGAAGGGTGTTCTGTTATGTGAGTTCAGCACCATGGTTTTGGCTGTTGGTAAAATTATCTCATTTAAGAAACAATGCAATAGTTGTGATTTCATCAACTAGTTACAGTTAAATTTCCAATTTCAGATTATTATGGACAATAGAAAGTATGTATAATTTTTAAAATAATCTTTTGCGGAGCAGATAAACACAACACTGCCATTTAGTGATGGCAGTGAGAACATGAAGGCCAAGGAGAGGAACAGGTTTAGTGGTTAATCAAGAATAACTCCTTGGCTGGTGTGGATATGGAGAAAAGGGAACACTTCTACACTGCTGGTGGGAATGCAAACTAATACGTTCCTCTTGGAATGATGTCTGGAGAACACTGAGAGAACTAAAAATAGACCTGCCATTTGATCCTGCAATTCCTTTATTAGGTATATATCCAGAAGACCAAAAATCACATTACAACAAAGATATTTGTATCAGAATGTTTATTGCAGTCCAATTCATAATTGCTAGGTCATGGACGAAGTGCCCATCGACCCACAAATGGATCAACAAATTGTGGTATATGTACACCATGGAATATTATGCAGCCCTAAAGAAAGATGGAGACTTTGCCTCCTTCATGTTTACATGGATGAAACTGGAAAATGTTCTTCTTAGCAAAGTATCTCAAGAATGGAAGAAAAAGTATCCAATATACACAGCCCTATTTTGAAACTAATGTATAGCTTTCATAGGAATGTTATAACCTAATTATAGCCTTAGAATATGGGAAGGAGGGTGGGAGACAGGAGGGGAGGGGGGTGGATGGGGGAGGGAGGGTTTTTGGTGTGGTCATCTCTATGGTTTATCCTATGAGGTTACAAGTGAATCTTTCTAAAAGTAGAGTATGATGGCTCGGCGCCTGTGGCTCAATCAGCTAAGGTGCCAGCCACGTACACCTAAGGTGGCAGGTTCAAATCCCCAGCCTGGGCCCACCAAACAACAATGATGGCTGCAACCAAAAAATGGCCGGGCGTTGTGGCTGGCGCTTGTGGTCCAAGCTACTTGGGAGACAGAGGCAGGAGACTCACTTGAGCCCAGGAGTTGGAGGTTGCTATGAGCTGTGATGCCATGGCACTCTACCCAGGGGGATAGCTTGATCCGTCTCAAAAAAAAAAGGAGAGTATGAATGTCTTAATAACTAAGAAAATTACATGAAGGCTACGTTAACCAGTTTGATGAGAGTATTTCAAAATGTATATGAAAACGCCACACGGTACCCTGTGATTGCATTAATGTACACAGCTATGATTTAATTTAAAAAATGTAAAAAAAAAACAGTGGAAAATTGTATTCATAATTAAAGACTAAATATTTTAATCCTAGTTATACATATAGCCCAAATGTTGAATGTGAGATAAAATTAATTTATTTTCACCATGTTTAGTTTCTTTACTCAATACAAAGATCTAATCAAACCTTTTATTTTTTTCATTACTATAGAATTTTATTTCATATTTTAATTTCATACACTTGAAGTGGTCTATTTCTAGTATCAACTACTCTTGATACTAGAAAAAAAGCTCAGAGATTTGCTGGGCACAGTGGCTCATGCTTGCAATTCTGGCACTCTGGGAGGCCCAAGCAGGAGAATCATTTGAGGTTAGGAGTTCCAGACCAGTCAGAGCAAAAGCCACATCCCCATCTCCATTAAAAATAGAAAAAGGACCCTGCCGGAGCCTCTGCTGCCAGAGACACATTCAAGGTACTTCAGAAGTCCGTGGGGCCAGCCAACCTGATCCTGCTCACCTTCAAAGTCTATGCAGCACCGAAAAAGGACTCACCCTCCACAAATCCAATGAAGATTAATGAGCTTTCACTCTACTCAGTTCCCAAGGGTCAATCCAAATATGTAGAGGAGCCGCAGACCCAACTTGAAGAAAGTATCTCATATCTACAAAATCACTGTGAGCCATATACAAGTTGGTGTCAGGAAACATACTCCCAAACTCAGCCCAGGATGAAAAGTTTGGTTCAACTGGGGTTAGACAGCTATGAATATCTCCAACATGCCCCTCCTGGGTTTTTCCCAAGACTTGGTGTTGTTGGTTTCACTGCCTTGGTGACTCCTTTTGGCTAGAGGTTCAAAAGAAAAGAAGCTAGTGTATGCACCTGGTTTCATGGGATTAGCTGCCTCTATCTATTATCCATAACAAGCCATCACATTTGTCCAGGTCGGTGGGGAGAAATTATATGACTGGGGTTTGCAAGGATACATAGTTGTAGAAGATTTGTGAAAGGAGAACTTTCAAAAGCCAGAAAATGTGAAGAATTCACCTGGAAATAAGTAGAAAACTCCATGCTCTCCCTATTTTAATCAGATATAAGTAAACATTGGAAACTTCATACAGTAGATCAATTATTTCTACAGATAAATGGCAGAGAAGTCAGTATTGAATGTATTAAACTGGCATTCTTTATCAGGGAACTATACTAGGCTTCTGTTATTTTGGGTGATATCCTACAACAAACTAATCTGAAATCCTGTCACCTAGAGATAATGTATAAGCCTTAGAATTCTTCATTCTCATGTTGCTATTTATGTACGTAATTAAAATCCAAGTTTTAAAAAAAATAGAAAAAGTAGGACCAGGCACAGTGACTCACTCCTATAACCCTAGTGCTCTAGAAGGCTGAGACAGGTGGATTGCTTGAGTTCAGGAGTTTGAGACCAACCCCAGTAAAAGCAAAACCCTATCTCTAGTAAAAATAGAAAAACCAGCTGGATGTTGTGGTGGGTGCCGATAGTCCCAGCTACTCAAGAGGCTAAGACAGGAGAACTGCTTGAACCTAGGAGTATGAGATTGCTGTGAGCTACAATGTGACAGCACTTTACCGAGGGTGACAGTGTAAGACTCTGTCTCAAAAAAAATGAAAAGGCTCGGCACCTGTGGCTCAATCGGCTAGGGCGCCAGCCACGTACACCTAAGGTGGCGGGTTCAAATCCCCAGCCCAGCCTGCCAAACGACAATGATGGCTGCAACCAAAAAAAAAAAAAAAAAAATGGCCGGGCGTTGTAGCTGGTGCCTGTGGTCCCAGCTACTTGGGAGGCTGAGGCAGGAGACTCGCTTGAGCCCAGGAGTTGGAGGTTGCTATGAGCTGTGATGTCATGGCACTCTACCCAGGGGGATAGCTTGAGGCTCCATCTCAAAAAAAAAAAAAATGAAAAAAAGAAAGAAATAAAAATTAGCTGGGCATTGTAGAAGGCACTTGTAGTTCCAGCTACTTAGGAGGCTGAAGCAGAAGAATCACTTGAACCCAAGAGTTCAAGGTTGCTGTAAGCTAGTCTGCTGCCAGGGCACGTTAGCCTAGGCAACAAAGTGAGACTCTGTCTCAAGAAAAAAAAAAACTCTTAATATTACTCAAAAAGAAAGTATGCTGAATGAGAATAGCAACTTGAGGAAAGAATTCCAAAGATCACTTAACATTTAAAGAAAAAAAAAATGAGGCCATGAAGGATATATAGAAGAAAGAAAAGGGTGATGCATTTCATTCACTAATTCACAAAGTAACCCATTTGATTTTTTAATAAAAGCTACTTGTTAATGAACTCTTCTTTGCATTAAGCTGAACCTCTCCCTCTAGATACAGCTGGCCCCTGGTTCTAACTACTGGAACTAAATAGACCAAATCTTTAAAACAATTTTTTAATGTAATATTTCTTTAAATATCATCAGTCATCCTGATAATAACAATAGCCACAATGTGATTAAGAATAAATAAAATGTGCTGAGCATTCACAGGGTTTGGGTAATTTGCCCAAAGTGACACCAAAGCCCATGTTCTTTCTACTATTCCTCTCTCATCTCCAGATTAATGTCCTCCTAACTCCTTATCTCCAATCTTGCTCTTTTCTAATTCTGTCTCCATAGTGTTGCTGGTGTAGACTTTCTAAAACACAAATCTGGTTATGTTATTCTGTCTGCTTAAAACCTTTTAATGTGTTTCCAATACATTTGGGAGAAACAAACTCCTTAACGTGGTTTACAAGCCCTCTGTGATTTGGCTACTTCTTATCTTTCCAGTTTTATGTCACACAACCACTCTGAAACTCTCCAATCCACATTCTAAATATATCCAGTTACATGAATGTCAATTGCTGGAAAATGGCATTCTCTCTGTTGGTTCAGGACCTTCCTAAATACTGTTTCCTACAGGTGGAACACTATAACTACTGCTCCCTCCTCTTCTGCCCAGATTCTTTCACTTTTCCCTCAGGCCTCAGGGAGGGAAATCACGTAGTCCGTGAAGCTTCCCTTTGAATACTGTTGTCTCTACTATGTATTTCCATAGTATTCTGCTAACTCAATGATAATATTATCTTTGAATGTTACCTTAAAATTCTTCAAGGTCTATTCAAGTGTCTATATTTCTACTGCTAGTATGAAAATATCAAAACAGAAAAGTTCCAAAGCTGTAACTTTCACTTGGATAAAAGAAGGTGGTTATGTTTTCCCCTTTAATCAAAAAGAAAAAAATCAAATTTTACAATAAAATCAAATCTTATACAAACTAATATTTTAATGATTTCTAAAAGAGCTTCTGAATAGACAACAAAACCACTACTAAGTGATATCTTTTAAAAGGGGTCTTGATTTTAGAACTGTAATTACTAAACTTCCTATTTACTATTATTAACCTTACCACATTTGTCAGAAGAAAAAGAAAGAAGCAATATTATATACTTTCTAAAAGCTCCACACCTACTCACCTGCAACCCCACAATGAGAGTGATCATACAGGTGCCGTTGTTGAAGGGTAGACTTTTTGTAAATAACATGAGGATGTCCATTTTCATAACTAAAATGCTTGGAATCCTCTGTAGTATTCTTTAAAGGTTCAATAAAATATTCTTCATCTTCTGTAGCAATAACACCATGCTAAAAGAAACAAAGAACTTACTAAGAAGAATCATTTAAAATATTAATCATCATTATAATCAAGAGTCAAAAATAAGTTGACACCTCTCTAAAGAGAAGGTAAAAACATACATTAATAAAAAAAATTAGTGAATTATCTGTACTCGGTATCATATAAATTTCCCTACGCTTTAAAAAAAACAATGACCTTAATTGTCCTTAATGCTATGCACTATACTAAACATGTCACATACATGATTTCCTCCAGTCTTTCCAACAACTCTGTGAAGTAGCAGAGACATTTACATGAACACTAAAATGTTTCTTCTTTCCAAATTGTGCATGTAACTTAACTACATCTTCTGTGTTTAAGTATAGCTTTGTGATTGAGTTTTGGTCATTACAAAATCAGTAGAGGATTTACCACTTTCTGCTGAACCCCTCAGACCTCCCCAAGAGAATTTTCCACTCTCTTTCCCCACTGCCAACTTAGTGGATACAACACTCAAAGACCTAGTGGAAGTACAAGTCAAAAAAGAGCAAATAGGGTCCTGAGCAACCTATTACAAAACTGTCTGATGGAGAATAGACATTGATACAAGGAAGAAATGAACTTCTGTTGTGATAAAAATCACTAACATTTTTAGGTTTATGTTATACTAATTATTATGTCCTTAATTAACATGTGCTCCTTATGTTTAGATTTTGCAGATGAAGTAACAGGCTCAGAGGTTAAGAACTTGCCCAATGTTAAATAAAGGTAAGTGAAGGTTCTACAATTCAATCAAAGCTCTGCTCTTATTCACAGTATCATATCATATTATATTTATTTAGCCAAGTCCTACTCAACTCAGTCATGCCTTCTCTTTAAAATCTCTGGTCAGTTAGGGTAGTTTCACCCTCTTCTGAGCTCCAATAGCATTTAGTATTGCAGCATTTTCAATTAATTCCACAGGTTTTTTTTTGTTTTGTTTTTGTTTTTTGAGACAGAGTCTCATTTTGTCGCCCCCTCCCCCGGAGTGCCATGGCATCATAAGCTCATAGCAACCTCAAAATCTTGGGCTCAAGCAATATTCTCTTGCTTCAGCCTCCTCAGTAGCTGGGACTACAGGAGCCCACTACAATGCCCAGCTATTTTTAGAGATGAATTCTCACTCTAGCTCAGGGTGGTCTGGAACTCCTGAGCTCAGGCAATCTGTCACCTTAGCCTCCCAGAGTGCTGGGATTGCAAGCATGAGCCACTGCGCCCAGCCCCATTTCCACAGTTTCATGATGAGGTGTGCTCACGATTGTAATCTCAACACTTTGAGAGGCCAAAGTGGCAGGATGACCTGAGGCCAGGAGTTTAAGGCCAGCCTGGGCTAAACAGCAAGACTTTATCTCTATAAAAAAGATTTTTTTTAATTAGCTGGGCATTGGGGCACATATGTCTATCACCACAACTATTCAAAAGGCCAAAGCAGGAAGATCATTTAACCCAGGAGTTCAAGGCTGTAATCCAGCCTGGGTGACAGAGCTAGACCCTGTCTCTATTAATAAATTAATAAATAAATAAATAAATAAATAAATAAATAAATAAATAAATAAATCCAACACAGTTTTGTTACATGTCAAATCTTCAAAAGTGAATTTTGAATAACTTTTCAACCACATGTTTTATTTTTCCAACTAGACTATTTGCTTTCTTTCTTTTTTTTTACACAAGAGTCTCACTTTGTCACCCTGGGTAAAGTGCCATGGAGTCATAGCTCACAGCAACCTTAAAACTCTTAGGCTCAAGCAATTCTCTTGCCTAAGTCTCCCGAGTAGCTGAGACTACAAGAATCTACCATTATGCCCTGCTATTTTTAGAGACAGAGTCTCACTCTAGCTCAGGCTGGTCTTGAACTCTTCCTGCCTCAGCCACCCACTGTGTCCAGCCTACTATTTGCTTTCTTAAGGCAGAGGGTTATGTCTTGTATTTTTTAGTGTCAGTAACAGCTATAAAAAGTGTCTTATATTCAAGAGGTATAAACAAGAGTGCAGTGATGAAAAGACACAAGATGGGCTGGGCCTGGTGGCTCACATCTGTAATCTTAGCACTCTGAGAGGCCAAGGCAGATGGATTGCTTGAGCTCAAGAGTTCAAGACCACCCTGAGCTACAGTGAGACCCCAGCTTACTAAAAATAGAAAAACTAGCCAGGTGTAGTGGAGTATGCCTGAGTCCCAGCTACTCGGGAGGCTGAGGCAAAAGGATTGCTCAAGCCTAAGAGTTTGAAGTTGCTGTGAACTACGTTGACATCACGGCACTCTACCGAAGCAACAAAGTGAGACTCTGTCTCAAAAAGAAAAAGAAAAAAAATGAAATGGTGAAAGCTATCTACATCGGACATAAGAACTTCTACCCTAGCTAATAATGTTTTCCTAAGTATAGCACATGTGAGGACTGCTCTTAATCCAGCTAATTTATCCTGTAACACGGGATAAAGCACAAACTCTCTGGGAATATTTCCTCAGCTGGAGAAAAGAAAGGGTTCTTCTAAACTAGTGGTTTTTAAGACAGCACTGTGGGGAGCCTTAAGGTTCCATGAAAGTACCCTCCGGAGACTGCCCCAAACAACAAAAGGAGACCTACATGGTTTGGATTTTTAGGCTCAGGAATCAGCTATGCTTTTATTAATCTGTATATTAAGTTTCCACATAACATTTCATTTAGGAAAATGGTTTTGCTTCTTTAAAAAGAAAAAAAAAGTGAAAATCTCTGGTCCAGATAATCTCTAAGGTCCTTTTGAATTCTAAACCTCTATGATTCTGTTTAGGGAAATTCATGTTAAGTACCTCATGCTTGGAAGGAACGGTAAGACATAATCAGAGCTGCTCTAATTTATAGATGAAGTTGGCAGTCACCTACATGAAATGAGCTGAGGAATGCAAAAAGAAAAAAAAAGCAGCACTTAGTCACTTCATATTATTTTCACCATAGTTTGCTTTAGTTTAAGGATAACAGCCCCCATATTAAATGCAAATACTGGCAGAAATAACATAATATACCATTAACAGACTCTAATACTTGAGCATAAATTACTTTACCAGGTATTTAACAATATACTAGAGCAAACTGAGCACAGTTCCTAAAGAAAAGGGGACAAGTGTAAGTTTTGATATGGAAGTGTAGGAAGCAGACCAGAAAGGCTATGACAGTAAAGTCATTCTGGTCTGTGAGGAGAAAAAAGCTGAATGGTCCAGACAAGAAAGTTGGATTGCTGAGAAAAAAATGGAGTCAGAAGCCTAGTAATAAACAAAATCTCTAATTTCAAGAATAGAAAAACTCTAGAAGAATGATTCAGAAATTTTATGTATTAGGTACTCTGTAAATCTTACACACAATATCTCATTTAATCTTAATAGCTCTCTGAAGGGGCTAGGCACAGTGGCTCATGTCTATAATCCCAGCACTCTGGGAAACCAAGGCAGGCAGACTGCCTGAGCTCACAAGTTTGAGACCAGCCTGAGTTAGAGTAAGACCACTGTGTCTAAAAATAGCCAGGTGTTCTGGCAGGTGCCTGTAGCCCTAGCTACTCTACTCAGGAGGCTGAGGCAAGAGAATTGCTTAAACCCAAAAGTTTGAGGTAGCTGAGAGTTATGATGCCACAACACTCAGGGCATGGGGCACAAAGCAAGACTCTGTCTTAAAAAAAAGAAATAGCTCTCTGAAGTAAGTACACTATCAGCTCCTCTTTGTAGATGAAAAACTGAGATGGAGCAAAGGGTTTTTTTTGTTTTTTTTTTTGGAGACGGAGCCTCAAGCTATCCCCCTGGGTAGAGTGCCATGGCATCACAGCTCATAGCCACCTCCAACTCCTGGGCTCAAGCAAGTCTCCTGCCTCCGCCTCCCAAGTAGCTGGGACCACAGGCGCCCACCACAACGCCCAGCCATTTTTTTTTTTTTTGGTTGCAGCCATCATTGTTGTTTGGCGGGCCCGGGCTGGGGATTCAAACCCACCACCTTAGGTGTACGTGGCTGGTGCCTTAGCCGACTGAGCCACAGGCGCCGAGCCGAGATGGAGCAAAGTTAAACAACAAACTCATTTGATTGACTTTGGAGCCTGGATTCTTATCTACTATTCTATAATTCTCTTATTCTCTAAATGTTATTTCTAACATTATTCATTCATTCGCCTATGAATGAATAGGTGAGTACCTATTCATATACTGAGTACCTATTACATGGCAGATACCATACTAGGCAGGAATACAACAGTGAACCTAAAAAGTTTCATCTCTATCGTGGTACTTACATTCTGGTAGGAGGAGCTAAAAATTAATTAATTAGATAAATGAATGATGAATCACAAAGTGATAAATGTTAAGACACACACACAGCATCAGAAAAGGGCAGAGAGCAATCAGGAGTAAAGAAATTATACAAATATTTTGGATGGTTGGGAACATCCTCTATAATAAGGTGATATTTAAACAGAAACCTAAATAAACTGAAGAACAAGCCAAATAGATAGCTTAGGAAAGAACGGATCAGATAGTAAAAGCAGCAAATGCAAAGGCAATGAAGTAGGAGTGTGCCTATAGTTTTTGAGTAACAGCCAACAGCCACAATGACTGAAGGAAGGGAATGGGAGAATGATTATGAGATGAGATGATGGAGGATCTAAGTTTAATGGGAGTCTCAGAATCTGTGTGTGCCTGATGAGAGCCCTGCTGTCACTTCCTTTACATACTCATTCACCTTTACCCTATTAGCCCCAGGACTAATCTCATTATGGCCCCTCTTTCCCTGCCATATCAATTCCTAAAAGCCCAAACCTCATCCCCTGGATTCTAATCCCCAAATGGTTATATATTAACATGATGTTTTCTGATCCCATAGCCTATCTCTCCCCACAATTTAAAACACTTCTGCTGTGCCCTCTCAAAGTCAAGATCAATCATCAACAAAATCTCCTATATCCTCATCTCTGAATATTCACTTCACTTGCTCTTACAAAAAATCAAATATCCCTCAATGACGTTCCTTCCCTGTCGTCCTTACTTCCTCCTCAAAATAACAAAACACCAGCTTTGAACTTCATGCCATAATCTTCTTCCCATATCAATATTTCCATTTTTTTTCTTTTTCCTTCCTAATCAGTCCCTTTACTGCTTACAGATTTTAATTTCTGGATCATTGTCATTCTCTGCAGTATCATTCCTCAAATTGTTGTTGATTTCAACATCTTCTTATAGTAATCCCTTCCAAAATCTAGAAGTGAAACATGGACTCTTAAAATATTTTAAATGCAGAAAAAATATGAAGCATTATTAATAAAACAAATTATAATCAAATATAATTTATCAAGACAAAAATTTTTTTGAGACAGAGTCTCACTTTGTCGCTCTCGGAAGAGTAGAGTACCATTGTGTCACAGCTCATGGCAACCTCAAACTCCTGGGCTCAAGCAATCCTCTTGCCTCAGCCTCCCTAGTAGACTACAGGTATTCGCCACAACATCCAGGTAAAATGCCTGGCTAGTTTTAGAGACAGGGTCTCGCTCTGGCTCAGGCTCGTCTCAATTTCCTGAGCTCAGGCAATCCACCTGCCTTAGCCTCCCAAAGGTCTAGTATTATGGAGTGAGCTCAGCACCCAGCCTCAAAATATTTTTAAAATAAGACTTTTGGAACACTTTGAGAAGGTCTTCAATGCAATGTGCAGTGAGTGGTTCATACCTGCAATCTTAGCTCTTTGGGAGACCAAGGCAGGAGGATCACTTGAGCCTAGGGGATTGAGACCAGCCTAGGCAATATAACAAGAGCCTGTCTCTAAAACGATTTTTTAAATAGCTGGGCTCAGTGGCGTGTGCCTGTAGTACAGCTACTCCTGATGCTTAGGTGAGAGGATTGCTTGAGCCCAGGAGTTGGAGGTAACAGTAAGATATGAACATGTCATTACACTCCAGCCTGGGAGGCAAATAAGACCCCTATCTCTTGAAAAAAGAATATATATATATAAATATGAGGAGCAGAGAACCAATTCCAAAAAGATAGAGCAGGAGGGAAGAAAAAGATGAGATAAAATTATTAAGAAAACAATTTTTTAAATTTTTCTAAGCTTAAGGATAGTCTTTAAATTAAAAGCACCCATCACAAGCAGTGCCTGTGGCTCAGTGAGTAGGGCTCCGGCCCCATATACCAAGGGTGGCAGGTTCGAACCCGGCTCCGGCCAAACTGCAACAAAAAAATAGCCCGGCATTGTGGAGGGCACCTGTAGTCCCAGCTACTGGGGAGGCTGAGGCAAGAGAATCACCTAAGCCCACAGCTGGTTGCTGTGAGCTGTGACACAATAGCACTCTACCGAGGGTGACAAAGTAAGACAATGTCTAAAAAAAAAAAAAAAAAGCACCCATCAAATCCAAGCAGGGATAGCTAGGCACTGAGGCAGGTGCCTGAAGCCCCAGCTACTAGGGAGGCTGAGGCAAGAGAATTACTCCAACCCAGGAGTTTGAGGTTACTGTGAGCTGTGACACCAAAGAACTCTACCCAGGGTGACAGAGTAAGACTCTTGTCTCAAAAAAAAGTGGGTGATAAAAGAAAAAGGAAAGGAGGGAGAGAGGAAAGGATTCCACAAGACAAATGTCAAAAAGAAGAAGAAAAACCAAGCAAAGGAAAGAATACCCATACCTAGCCACATAAAATTCCTGAAGCAAGAAGGATAAAAAGAAAAACATGCTTTCACTGAGGAAAAAAAGAAATTTTAATTTAAAAAATCTGTAAATAAAAGGACAAAAATCAGACCAATAGCAGACTTCTATTTTCTACTTAAAATGAATCAATGATAATCTTTTTAGAACTATAATTTTTTTTCTTTTTTAAGGATATAAAACCATATAGACAAATTCGATGTTCCATATATTCTCTTTCCCAATTCCACCACCCATGGTTCTTAAAGAAAAATATTTCTGAACCTAGAATTCCATATTCAGTTAAATTATTAACCATCCATAAAGTCACTTTCAAATAGGCAAGGAGAGAAATTTTACTTCCCAGGCACCTGTCTGGGAGGTGGAAATTATTTGAAGTTCTCCAACAAAACTAAGATGTAAATCCAGAAAGAAGAAGATATGTAACTAAGCTAGGAAAGAAGAAATCCCAAAATGAGAGAGGTGTACCAGCTCCAGAAATTAGTTAACCAGTAGGTTCCAGGAAAAATGCCTCCAAAAAAGAATGGAATGTATTCCAAACAACAGACATAAGGAGTAAGAAACTTTATAATACTGGTCACATAATAAGGAAATAACATTTTTTCAATAAAAAATAAATTAGAAACTTCAGGAGAAATAACCTGGATTTAAAAAACCATGGTTTAAATATAAAGCAAACTAAAATGTGACATTATTTAGAACTAGTAGGCTATAATGGTAGCAACTTGGTCCTTTGAATGGTATATATAGGGTTATAACACTGAAACTATGGGTGAAGAAATACAATAAAAAAACACGAGTGATCTCTGCATTAAAAACTAGTTTATATAAAATAATTAAAAACATAATTAATTAAAAACAGTAGCCTTTGAAAAGTTGGATTTTTTGTTTTTTTTGAGATAAGAGTCTCACCCTGTCACCCTGGGGTTGAGTGGCATAGCATCATAGCTCACAGCAACCCCAAACTCCTGGGCTTGAGCCTCTCAGCCTCCTAAGTAGCTGGGTCTATAGGCCCCCATCATAATGCCCTGCTAGTTTTTTCTATTTTTACTAGAGATGGGGGTCTCACTTTGCTCAGGCTGGTCTTGAACTCCTGAGCTCAGGCAATCCACCTGCCTCCCCCTCCCAGCGTGCTAAGAGTACAGGTGTGAGGTACCATGCCAGGCCCCAAAAGTTGGATTTTTAAAAAAACTTGTTTACATATTCCATTTAATTAAAAGTATAACATGATACAAAATAAGAATTAAGGTAAAAGTTACTAAAAAACATTCTGTAAAAATGTAATAAGGAACAGACTATTTATATAATCTCAAAATATCTGTTCACAAATTCCTTATCAATTAAAGGAAAAATAGAAACTTCAGTAGACAAACCTGACAGACCACACCTTCAATAATAAAGTAAAACAGAAAGGTATTATATTTTAGAGGGAAAGAAAACAAGAGACAGCCTAAAAGAGGATGAAGAATAGATGGGTGATACTCTGCCTTTATTGTAGAAAGGTTCCATTTTGAATCTTATTTTCACTTTTGACTCATCAAATAGCATGTTTCACAATTTCATAAACAGTCACCTATGTTAACACCCCCCAAGTTATTTGTTTCCAGAATTGGACTTTTTCTAAATTTCACGGCTATGTTTCCCAGATACCACTAAACATCTGTAATCTTTTTCTCTTCAGATTCTTCACATTTATTATATCAAAGGGATTCTGGTCATCTTCCTCTCCAATCCATCAATCTCTGATATTCATACATACATAACAGTCATACATACCTTCATCCAAAAGAGAAATCTCAGTCATTTTCAATTACTCTCTCTCCTCATCCAACACTCAGTTCAATTCTATTTCAGTTTTTGAAAGACATTATTAAATAATACTATGTACTATCCGTCCTGGTATATGCCAGGGAAGAAAAGATTAACAAGGCCATATGTGGTGGTTCACATCTGTAATCCTAGCACTCTGGGAGGCAAGTTAATTGCTTAAGCTCAGGAGCTTGAGACCAGCCTGAGTAAGAGCAAGATCCCATCTTTATGAAAAATAGAGAAACTATGGGGTCTTGGTGTGTGCCACACCTTTGGGGGCAAGACACAATTGTAAGAGGGACTTTACCTAACAAATGCAATCATTGAAACCTGGTTTCTTGTACCCTCAATGAATCCCCAACAGTAAATTAAAAAAATAAAAATTTTTTTAAAAAATAGAGAAACTAGTCAGGTATTGCGGCAGATACCTGTACTCCCAGCCTTTAGGAGGCAAGAGGATCACTTGAGCCCAAGAGTTTGAGGTTGCTGTAAGCAATGACGCCACGGCACTCTACCCAGGGCAATGGGGTGAGACTCTTTCTCAAAAGAAAAAAAAAGAGAGGATTAACAGAAAACAAATCCTTATATTCATTCTATCTTCTCTATTCCCAATGCCATAATCTATACACAGGCCTTGATTTTCTCCTACATGTTCTAAATTCATCTTCTTATCTACAATCACACCTTTTTCCTCATATGCCACAAGGGAATTTTTGTTTTTTTCTAAATCACAAATTTGCTCATTTCATCACCTTATTAAAACTGGCAATGGCAAGGGTACACGTGAATCTTTCTAAATGTAGAATATAAATGTCTTAACACAAAATGTCCTAGCCAGGTGTTGTGGTGGGTGCCTATAGTCCCAGATACTTGGGGGGTGGAGGCAAGAGAATTGCTTAAGCCCAAAAGTTTGAGGTTGCTGTGAGCTGTGATGCCATAGCACTGTACAGAGGGTGACATAGTGAGACTCTGTCTCAAATAAATAAATAAACAATTGTGTATATGACTAAAAAAAAAAAATTAGTAGGTGGAGCCTGTGGCTCAAAGGAGTAGGGCTCCAGCCCCATATGCTGGAGGTGGAGGGTTCAAACCCAGCCCTGGCCAAAAACTGCAAAAAAAAAGAAAAAGAAAAACTGGCAATGGCATAATTAATGGTAATGCTAAATATAAAGGCTAGGAAAAGTCAATGACTAGAAAAAGCATTAGTAAATGACTAGGAAAATTTTTTTTTATAATTAGTCTTTATGACCATTAACAGCATGTCATTTTAATATATGAGAAGTTTTAAAACACATTTATTTTGAATAATTTTATTCAAAAAGAATAATCTGTTTTATATATAATGCTTTTAGAGAAACTAACAATAAATGTACTCGATATGTCTTTTTATGAGAATTAAACCTAAATCCTAAAATCTAAGTAATTATTTTGGCTCATTTTAATTAACAGTTATGGAAATGGACAATCTAAGCAAATTCTTATGTATATCTATAGTGAAAAATTTTCTTCATTGTGTAGTTCTTGATAGTCCTTTCCAATTTTAAAACTTATTTAGTTCCAACTCTAATTATGTAGTTATTTTATATTCAAGTATAAATAAGAATATGGGTATATTAGAATAAGAAAGAAAAAAGTTTCGGAAAATACGCCTTGAATGTCAAAACATTCATACCCTTTCAAAGTTTTCATGGAACACCTACATTATCCCAAACACAGTAAACTCAGAAGACGACCTATAGAAATAAGCTTTGTTCTTCGATCATTACTATGTGCAACTTTGAATTGTGTATTTACCGTTAGACTAGAATGGACTCAAATGCCTAACATAAACCCTGTACTCCTGAACCCAATTTTGTAAGTAAATAAGATTTATTACCAATCTTCATATAAATGTATGGAATAATTACCTCATAGACATTGGTATAAAAGATATTGCTTTAAAAACCTGTAACCACAAGTACATCGTAAGTAATTCTAAGCTATGTTACCTACTAGAAATAGGTATTTACAGAAAAAAACCTAAAGAGGATATCAGTGTTGTGCAATAATGCACACATACAAATACACCCTGAAATTCTTCACAAATGACTGAGTTTTGTTTATTCATAAAAGATTATAGTTTAAACAGAAAAATTTAAGTCTACAAGGAAATCTGAAGTTTCATTCATTTCTCTACTAAAGATAAGGTGTTTTAAGTTGTTCTTTGAAAAGACAATACAAATACTATGAAAAAGATGATAAGAAGCAAATGTAGCAGAAATAACAAAAATTTTGGACTATTACCTCTGACTAAACCATCTGTATATATTTTTTAATCTGAGGAAAAACATTTACATTGTGAATTTATTTTCCCATCAGAAATTTAAAATTATAACTTCTACTTACCAACCCAACACAATTGCTTAACGCCACTTTAGTTGTACTACGTTGATCTTGCAAATATCCTGTGTAATGACAGTTGTCTAAAAAATCATGTTTCCACTGGGGTCCATCCTTACCCCAATATTCTACTGTAAAATGTTTGGACACAAAGTCTGTATTAAGAGTCAAGTTTAGATGAAAATGTTTGCCATAGGCTGACAGTTTAAAAAATAACTTAGATACTGCCTGCTGTGGATCAATAGGGTCCATACTCCGTCTTCTCCTTGAGTGTTTATCATTTTTCACAGTAAAGCTGAGAAATGCTCCATTTTGATCAACCCTTATTGGAATAGTTAGCTGGTAGTGTTCAAGGTAAGTCAGGAATTCCTCTTTGTAATCACAAGGCAGAGAATCCAGAAAAAAAAAAATGAAAGAAAAAAATTAACAGAACAAAAATGAAGCAATATAAACAACTTTGTCAGTTAAAATTCTGCATCATTATAGGTGAGGTAGGTACCCAAGAAAGTTATATTAAACAAAAATGAGAGAGTAAAAGCTTCTAAAGACTGATTAAGTTATAATTATTTTCAAATTATTTGCAAAAGTAATTTTTTTATAGTTTAATTTTTAAAACAAGGATTCTAGGAGCTAAAATTCTACAGGAGAATTAAAATTTCACATTGAAATAAAAAGCAATTAAAATCACACATATGTAAAAGAATTTAGGTCAGATAAAATCTTTTTTTGAAAGTTATCCAAAAGAGCTCTATAGTTTTTTAGAATTTATTACTTTTTTTTTTCTTTATAAGACAGTTTAACTGTGTCATCCTGGGTAAAGTGCCATGGTGTCATTATAGCTCACGGCAACCTCACACTCTTGGGGTCAAGCCATCCTCTTGCCTCCATCTCCTGAGTAGCTGGGACTACAGGTGCCCGCCATGACTTCTGGCTAGCTTTTTTATATTTGTAGTAGAGCTGGGGGTCTCACTCTTATTCAGGCTGGTCTCAAACTCCTGAGCTCAAGCAATCCACCTGAGTTGACCTCCCAGAGTGCTAGGATCCTTGTCTAGAAATTATTACTTTTTAAATCATCAGTGAGAATGTCAAATGCTACAATCATTTTGAAAAACAAGCTGACAGTTCCTGAAAATGTTAAACATAGAGTTACCATATGATCCAGAAAGTTTACTTCCATGTATATACACAGTAGAAATGAAAACACACATCCATATAAAAACATGTATGTGAGTGCTCTTATCTGATTTTTTAAAAATTTCAGATTGATATAACGGTACAATTAGTTTACATTGTTTGCATTTGTTAGGTAAAGTCCAACTTGTAGTTGAGCTCTTCACCCAGGAGGTATGCTATATACCCCTACATTGTGTCTGTTAGTTGAGAGAACAAACCCTCTTCCAAATCCCCTTCCTCCTCCTTTACCCCTACCCCCCAACTTGAATGTAATAGTGTTTCTCTGTCATGTGGGCATGTAGTTGTTCATCTGCTGGTTTCATATTAGTATTGAGTACATTGGATACATGCTTTGTCCCTAATCATCAAAGAAAAACAAATGAGAATTATTAATAATAGCCAGAATTGACTAGGTGCAATGGCTTACACCTGTACTCCCAGCATTTTGGGAGGACAAGGTAGGAAGATTATTTGAGCCCAGGAGTCCAAGGCTGCAGTGAACTATGATCACACCACTGCACTCCAGCCTGGGTGACAGAGTAACACTCTGTCTCTTAAAAAAACAAATAGCCAAAAAGGATAGATAACTCAGATTTCTATTACTGATATAATTGATGAAATGTGGTTTATTCACAGAATGGAATATTATTCTGCAATAAAAAGGAATGCAGTAATAATATATGCTTTGACATGAATGAACCTTCATAATAACTGCCTTCATAATCAAAATCCATTATCTGACATTTAAAACATGCTAAGTAAAAGAGACAGTAACGAAAGACCACATAAGATTCCATTTATATGAAATATCCAGAATAGGCAAATCTCTAGAGAAAGAAGTGTAGAAGTTTAGAGGTTACTAACAGCTAGAGGGTAAGAGAGGGTTTGGAAGAAATTTGGGAATGACTGCTAATGGGCATAGGATTTCTTTCTGAAGTGATAAAAATGTTCTAAAATTGATTATGTTGATAATTGTACAATACTGACTATACTAAAAACCACCAAATTATATATATATATATATATATTTTTTTTTTTTTTTTTTTGAGACGGAGCCTCAAGCTATCCCCCTGGGTAGAGTGCTATGGCATCATAGCTCACAGCAACCTCCAACTCCTGGGCTCAAGCGAGTCTCCTGCCTCAGCCTCCCAAGAAGCTGGGACCACAGGCGCCCACCACAACGCCCAGCCTACTTTTTTTGAGATGGAGCTTAATGGGTGAATTATAAGATACAAGTATATCTTAATAAAGCTGTTAAAAAATATAAGATTGATTAAAACTTCAAAGGACTATTAAATATTTTTCCCTATTTAAATGTACTAAATATATATTTTTAATTTATTTTAGATTAATATGAGGGTACATGCAATTAGGTTACAATGTTTGTGTTTATAAGGCAAAGCTGTAGTTGTGACCTTCACCCAGAAGTTTACTATTTACCCAAACATTGTACCCATTAGGTAGGAACTGACCAAACTTCTCCCTCCCCTCTTCTTGAATTTAATTGAGTTTTTCTCTCATGTGTACATATTACTCTTAATCTATAATGTATTAATACATGTATTAGTATTGAATACATGGGATGCTTGATTTTTCATTCTTGTTATATTTTACTTAGGAGAGTGCTCTCCAAATCCATCCAAGTTGTAACAAAAGATATAAATTCTCCATCTTTTTTATGACTGAATAGTATTCTATGATATGCATATACCATAGTTTATTAATCTATTCATGTGTTAATAGGCACCTGGGTTGTTTCCACATATTTGATTATAAATTGGGTTACATTTGCATGTAAATGTCTCTATGATAAAATGACTTTTTTACTTTGGGATGGATTATCTAGTAATGGGATTGCAGGATCAAATGGAAAGTCCACTTTTAGTCTTTGAGGACTATCCATAATTCTTTCCATAAAGGCTGGACTAGTTTGCAGTACCACCAACAGTGCAGGAGTATTCCCTTCTCTGTACAACCACACCAGCATCTGCTGCTTTGGGACTTTGTGAAATGGGAGAATGACCCAGATGTACTAAATATTATCCATCTACCTTCTTAGCCATATCTTCTTTCAGCTCAGTTTACCACTAAGGGAAACCAAATGCCTTCCTCTTGCCTGATTGTCCATACATGGAATTTAGCCACAAATATAAACTCCCATGAATCCATAACCTAATACAAATGAATTGTAAGACATTATTTATTTCACTTTTTATGTTAATAAATAAGAGTTCATACTAAACACCATAGATTCATTGATAAACTTCGAGAGCTACACTTTTTACACATGGACTTCTAGACATATACATCAATCTATAATAGTCTTTAAAATCTGGCTCATCAGGACCAAAAATTGTGTCACTATGCATTTGTGGGAGGGAAATCCAAAAGGAATGTCTTTCAATAATTCTATAAGGATTCAAGTGGTCCATGGAAAATAAAATGACATTTACTCCTGGGACCTTCCTTGTTCAGACCACTTTTATGATATTAAGTTCAATTCTATAGATTAAAATTATAAGAATTACAATTTGAGAAGTTCACTTCTTATAATTCTCACTCTTTTACATGGCCTTGATTTTAAAACTCAGCAATAAATGAGCCTATTAAAGTTAAGATTTAGAAGAACAAGAGGACCTGGGGTCTATCATTTTCCAAGAAAGACTGGCCAACTTTAAATTCCCCTGGACGTTAAATACCAGTTGGACAAGTTAAACAGGACTCTTAAAGCCTTCAATGTTTATAAAACCAGCACTGAACTGATGCAACAAGCCTCCATTCTTATCACTATGTATCCCAAAGAAAGTATTCACACTAAATATTCAGAATCTTTTCTTGTACAATTAGTAGCAATATGTTTTGTCAGTTTCAAAAGCAGAGATCCTACCTTGAGAACTGTATGAAAGCCTGTGGTCACTATGAAATTCCGATGAAGCCATGATGAGGCTCAAAATCCAGGTCAGCGTCTTCCACAAAATTTCCATAATTTAGAAAACTGGATGACTTTTTGGAGGGCTACCTAGCTGCTAAAGAGTCAATACCATACCAAAATCGAAGCATAACAATTTTATTTCTTTAACACTTCCTGAAAATCAGTTGTTAGATGTTCCACTGCTTAACAGGTATTTTTTCCCAGCATCCTAAACTTTCTTCTATAACGGAATTCATTTTCTCAATCCAAAAACGAAAAAAGTGATGGTAAAAATTTTCAGATGCAAAACATGAGAATGATTAGTAATTACAATATGGCCATTTTTAAACCTAGAAAAACAAAAACAAATTTAAGTTAACTGAAAAATATCCTAAATGGATAGACCTACTAATATTAATGAATGTTTGCCAAAAGACATTACTACAAAATAACTTAATGTAGTTCAATTAGACCATTGTTTTCTTTATAGTCTAAATCCAGACTTAGAGATGCTAGCAGCATAATACTATAGCTACTTAATAATCAAAGAAAGAATTTGCCCAGACATCATAATTCTTGTAAATTTTTAAGAGAACTCATTTTTGTCTGATGAAGTAGATCTACAAAAACATAGTAACATTTAGCAGCTGCCAATGAACACTCAGACAGTATCATAAATTAAACTTCTAAACTTTGAAACATTTTCAATATTCACTATCACACTTGACTTCATCTGGAAGTCTTACACTACTTGTAAAGCAACTCATGTGGGGCAACTTCAACTCCCTAGAATGTAAGGGAAAAGAAAAGACTTTTTTTTTTTTTTTTTTAGAGACAGACTCTTACTTTATCACCCTCAGTAGAGTGCCGTGATGTGACAGCTCACAGCAACCTCCAACTCCTGGGCTTAGGCAATTCTCTTGCCTCAGCCTCCCGAGTAGCTGGGACTTCAAGTGGCCGACACAACACCTGGCTATTTTTTGTTGCAGTTTGGCCAGGGCTGGGCTGGAACCTGCCACCCTTGGTATATGGGGTTGGGGCTCTATCCACTGAGCCACAGGCACAGCCCAAGAAAATAAATTTTTAAAACTTCATCATTTGGGGTATCACAACAGATTGATTTCCTTCCTTCCTTCTTTCCTTCCTTCCTTCCTTTTCTTTTTTGAGACCAAGTCTCACTATGTCACTCTCAGTAGAGTGACATGGCATCACAGCTCACAATAACCTCAAACTCTTGGGCTTAAGCAATTCTCTTGCCACAGCCTCCCAAGTAGCTGGGACTACAGGCACCTGCCACAATACCCGGCTATTTTTTTCTTGTTGCTGTCATTGTTGTTTAGCAGGCCCAGGCCAGGTTCAAACCCACCAGCCCTAGTGCATGTGGCTGGCACCCTAACCAAGTGAGCTACAGGCGTCAAGCCTCACAACAGATTTCAAGTTCTATCTCATGTACTTTAGTTTTAGCTAACAACTTCACCAAGAATCCAAGTATTCGTATGTTATGCAGAACAACAGCATATTAGCTACCTGATTTTCTATAATATAGATTAAAAGAAGAAAATAACTAAGGGACTAAAAACTAGCCAATAAAAGCAAAACAATTACAAGAAAGGCCCAACACTCCCACTCATTTATATAGTTTTTAAACCTCAACATTATATAATTTGGGTAGAGGCAAACGGTTCCTATTTATTAATAGATTAATAGTTTAACAAGTCCTACTTAATGTATAACTGCATTATAGCTCAATATCTGACATTCATACATAATACCACACCTGAATATGAAACATGAATCAAATACTTCTAATTAGACAAATTACTATTAAGTTAGAGAAGTACACAAAAGATATTAGAAAGATTTTCATTCCAAATTCCTAATCTATGAAATTATCATATAATAAATGTTTACTACATATTTGTTGGCTGAAATAAAGTGGATGAGTAAGAGCATGAATACATGAATAATGGTCAAAATAAAATCATTTTACACATATGAAAAGAATGTTTAGTGCCACTTTACTCTAGCCTGGCCAACAGAGTAAAACCCTGCCTCAAAAAATAAGTAAATAAATAAATAAATAAGAATATTTGTATTAACTGGAAAATTAACTTATATGGACTACTTCATTCCCTATGATGCTAGAAATATTGGTTATTACAACATATAAAACAACCACAACTATTTAAAATTCTCTACATATGTCTCTACAACTTATTATACTGCTAAATCTTGGAAAAACTAATTAATTAATAAGGAAATATTGACTTACTATATTTAAAAGATGATGCTATAATAACATTAGAATATAGAAAAGGATTAAGGGATACAAAAGATTAAGACACAATTCTTGCCCTTGGGGAGCTCATAATCTAAATAACAAGGCAAAATTCCAGGCAGACTAACAAATGCTATAATGAAATTATGAAAAGGTATTAAGGGAGATCAGATAAGGGAGATGACTTCTGGGTCAGAGAAGGATGGATCAAGGATGTTTATGAAAAAAAGTAGCATTTAAGGTAAGTCTTGGAAAATGAATACACAAGTCAAACTGATGGAGGTAATCATTACAAGTAGAAGAAATGTGTCCCACAAAGTCTACATAGTAAGAAAAAAAAACAAGAAATAGTAAATAATATTAGTAATAACAGTAATAGCGTATTTGGTTCCTATGCAAAAGACTAACAAGTAATACCCAGAAAGATAGTTTAAAGTCAGACTAAAAATAAAGAACTTTACAAATATATCACTTCTTGGGGTGGCACCTATGGCTCAGTGAGTAGGGCGCCAGCCCCATGTACCCGAGGGTGGCGGGTTCAACCCCGGCCCTAGCCAAACTGCAACAAAAAAATAGCCAGGTGTTGTTGTAGGCACCTGTAGTCCCAGCTACTAAGGAGGCTGAGGCAAGAGAATCTCCTGAACCCAAGAGCTGGAGGTTGCTGTGAGCTGTGTAATGCCATGGCAGTCTACAGAGGGTGACAAAGCAAGAGTTTGTCTCTTAAAAAAAAAAAAAAAAAAATATATATATATATATATATATCTTCTTGTAATCTCCACAACAATCATGTGAAGTAGGTATTATTGCCCCTGTGCCAGAGCAGACTGTGATGACCCCAATAATCCTGCTATCTCATATCCATGCCCTTGCACAATACCCTCCTATCAAATAATTTGATCCCAACCAATAGAATACCTCAACATTGAGGGAATGTTACTTCCAAAATTAGATTACAAAACATTCTGACTTCCATCTGGCTGGCCAACTCTCTCACATCAGTTTAGATCAGTGGCTCTCAACCTTCCTAATGCCACAGCCCTTTAATACAGTTCCTGTGGGTCGTGATCCACAGGTTGAGAACCACTGGTTTAGATGAAGGCAGCTGACATATGGAGAAGCTGAGATAGACAGCAAGGAACTGACAGCAGCCTCCAGAAGAGGCCACTGGTTCAACAACAGGCAAGAAACTGAGTGCTGCCCACTAATATGTGAGCTTAGAAGCAGATTCTTGCTCAGTCATGCCTTCTGTAGAGACCCCAATCAATGCCAACACTGAGATTGCAGTATCATGAGACCCTAAATCAGAGACTATTATTGCTAATCCATTCCCAGACTCTTTAACGGAGAGAAAGTGTTAAATAATGTGTGTCATTTTAAGTCATTAAATTTGTAGTAATTTATTATGGAGCAGTTGATAACTAATAAAGATACCAATTTACAAATTAAAAAGCTGAAACTCATAGAGGTCAGATAGGTAAAAACAGCAGAGCTCAGATTAACACACAAACTATCTGGCTCTAAAGTCTAAATTCTTTGTATTGCATCATACTTTAAAATGCTCCAATTTAAACATTCAATAGCAATTGATAACAACCAATGTCAAATAAGGTATTCATAAATAGGTACTGATTAATGTGAATAGTTTCTAAAACTTTACATAGAGCAATTGTTTCAACTGAAAACAACTTCTACAGTAATTTAAGCAAGAAAGCGGGCACTATCTTTTCTCAGGTAAAAATCTGTAAGAGATTAAGTCATAACATTATTCCATAACAATAATGAAAAGAATTCACTTAGCTTGGTTTCCAACCTACTTACATGTGCTCTCCATACTCTAAACCTGAGATATTAAAGTTTAATAGCTGCTTCATAACCAGCATTCTTATTATTATTAAGAATATATTCCTTCTTATTATTTTAATTGTTTTCAAGTCACTAGAGTGTTTTGAGTAATAATGTCTGACATTAAAGAAGTTCCTCATATACTTTAAGCTGTAATCTTCCTTTACAAAAGAATATATTATTAACATATTTGAGTTAATTTTCTAGCAATAGTGATAGATTTGTACTGAATCATTAATCTTTTTTCCTTCCATTTTTCTGGGCTTTGAAACTAATGACAAATTTACAACATAGTTGGCTGGGTTTAGGGAACAGCTATTTTTCCCCCTGGAGAAATTTCCTGCTCTTCAGTTTTCGAACTAATAGTTTTGTAACCTTCAGTCTTACCTACTGTCCTGTAAATACCCAAATTAACTATGCCAGTAGCATAGAGAGAAAAAGTAAAAGGTAACTATTTGGTCAGAAAGTAGACTAACATATGATTTAAGGATTTACAATAAAAGGGGCATTGGTGCATAATAGAAAGAGCAGAAGCTTTGAAGTTAAACAAACCAGACTTACAGTCTTGGTTTCACCACTAGCTACAGTACCTGGCACATGGGCACTCAATAAATTTCAGTTTCTTTCTCCTTTCTCACTCTCTTGCTAACTTCCCACTTTCTGTCAAGCCTGGAGTGCTCAGTGAAGAAACTTAACACTAAGTAAATGAATTGGCTAGAGCACAACTAAAATCAACAGAATTAACATATCTAACCACTCTTAATAACCTACACAATAAAAATGAATGGGTTAACCTACTTTCTCACACCTGCTGGGGAGGTTAATCTGGACACCATAAACAAATATGCATAGACTCTGACTTTTCCAGATACGGTTTCCAAAGTTTAAGAAACATTAAAGCTAACATTAAAGTATTAGACAATTGTCTGAGAATCATGATGCCTTAACCCTTTAAGTTATATAGCAAAACATTATCATGTTGTAGAAAGCACAATAGTTTTGAGTCCTGACTTGACCCCAAGTTACTTAAACTCTCTGGATCTGTTTCCTCATCTATAAAGTAATGGTAACAATATCTATCTTACAAAGACTTATTGAGATTAGATTAGATACCACATGATAAAAAGTGTCTACATATTTCATTTTAATGGCTAAATAAAAATGTTAGCCCTCCTCTTCAAAAGGCCTTGTTTCAAAAATAGTTTCATGGTCCTCTTTTCCTAAAAAAAATGTGGAATAGTTGGATATGATGATAGAGTTAAATAATTAGGTTATATTGTCTATTAAAGTAAACAATAAAGAACTTAAGGTATGATAATTGTATTAACAGATATTTTAAATTTGAAAACAGAACCAAAGCATACTTTTTTACTTTGATTTCACATATACTTTCTTCCCTAAAACAAATGCACCAGGAAAGTTAAGGGATCATTTACCTGCTTCCGTAGATCAAAACTACACTAGGTAAACAGAAAAAAGATCAGACTGATTCTCTCAGTAGACTGCTCTGGTTGAAAGGTATTACTTGTCTTTTTCTTTTATCATCTTTACTTCCCACTCAAATAATCTAGGAGTACCCAAGGCAATAATTTCCTCTCATGAACTATTATTATGAAGCTAAAGAACATGTTCAACATCCTTCTCAATGTCTTTCATCCATCTTAACTCAGATCATTTATCTAAGGTTGATTTGGATTCCATGGGAGAAGCAAAAATACTGTCCTGCCCTCAGGTATTTAATTTTTATATGTGAAAACTAACTCCTCAATTCATTTGCCATTTATTCCCCCAACACATATATATGCTAAGGATTCAACTAGGCTCTAATTATACAGATTTTCAGATCATTGATAAACTTTGTGAGATTGGTTTCTAAGGAAAGGTGTAATTAAACACATAAATTACTCAAAAACTATCTATCAAGAAAAGCAAATAAACCAAGAGCAGAAATACAAAACACAATTTACAAAATCAAGCTCTAAATTACATATAGTCCCAAACTTTTTTTTCCAGATAACAAGGTTAGTATCTGTTATCTTTATTATACCTCTTCCTGAAAAACAGAAACACCTTTTTCTCTTGAGATTAGCTCAGTAATCAATCACATCTTTCATAGAACCAAGAGAGCTTTCCATTTCTTCCCTTCTCTTTCTCCCCTCCCCCAAAAAACATTCCAAATATGCTGTTAATGCTCTTAACATATTAACTACCTTCATTCTTTCTCTAAATTCACCAACAGGTAGGGTTTGGCATAGAGGCCCATCCTCTAGTAGCTACTAGTGGTTGTTAAGGAAATAAAGAGGAAGTGCTAAGAGTAGCCAAGAGCAAGAATTAATCTTACAGGTATTGGAACCAGATATGAAAAGAATTACATTATCTCAAGTTTTCAGATTAGAGATTTTTCCTCTTGGTTATCACAGAAATAATTAATAGCACTATGCAGATTTAATTTGCAGCCATTTATCAATGAATAAATATGATTCTTATTTGCCTCTATTTCTTCAGAAATCCGAAACACCAACAATTAAATTTAAGCACTAAATATAAACCAGACTGCAACTACCATTTACTGAAACACAGGAAAACAATTATCTCCAGAATTAATTTCCTTAATTTCCTTCAACTACACCAATTTAATGTTACATTTCTTTTCTTGTCATGAATTTTGTAAACTGTCATCCCCACATCCAGAGTATCAGTCTAATCAACATAAGCTTTAAAAAGAAAAAAGAAAATTGGTCCAAAAATCTGAACATAAAAGAATATTTTGAAAATCACACTTTAGTGTCTTTTTAAAAGTTCCAAGCAATGGTTCAGCTTCCCTTTTCCTCTCTGCTCTGCACACCCTCACTCCAACCCCCGCCAACTCCATTCCACTTAGCCCAGACAGAGGGTAACAGTCTGAGCTGCCCTGGTTGAGTTGATCCTAAAGTTAACATTCAGCAGCCCATTTCCAGACAGCAGCGCTAAATCTATTTGGATAAAACGCGTGTGACCCAGACAGTTGGCATTTGGCCCAAACGCGTTGCACCGGCAGCTCAAATAAAAACAAGAGTAAGAAACTCACTCTCTTGTTCCCTCTCAGTGCGCTTTCTCAATCTCTCCTCTTTGCCTCTAGTACAAGGAAAGAAATTAAAGACAGGAATTGTAGCACACATTATCAGAAAGAGGCTTTCCAATATCCCCTCCAGCACTCCAGCCTCCCCCTCCCCAATCCCTGAACTTTGGTCCCATACACCGTATATACAGACATACCCCGATAAACAAGGCTCCGGAGGGTTATGAGTCTACCACGTCCCAAGTGGCCAAAAGTAAATCAAAAACACACGCTTCCATCTCTTTGATTAGCCTATTAAGAGCTTAACATATCCTAGAGCATCAGGGCTACAGCTAGCACATTAATGCTACCCTCTGAGCCCAGGCATAAAATATGCACTTGTCTAAATACTTAAGACACTGACATGAAACTACAAAAATGCAGAATACTTTTCTTTAAGAAAACTGGAAATAAATTTAAAACACACACATCATTATTACTTGCCGATTACTATATGGTGATTAGTTAAAAAGACCACAATAACCATAATCAAGTCCACTTCACAAAACATGTACTGTATATTCACATAACGACCGTATTTTTTTTTCATCAGAAAATACTTGCAAGTCCCAGAATTCTACAACCCCCGACTAGTCTGGAGTTAAAAAGATTTCTATCTGTAAAATGAGTTCAGTCAAGCTCACTCATTGCCATTAAAAAAAAAAAGTTTTCTAAGCGTTATTCGGAAGACAAGCAAAGCACAAGTTTTTTTTTTTAAAGGTTTCATTGAATATTGTGAAGTCTTCCTTACCGTTTTCATCTTCAAATTCTGATAAAAAGTAAGTTTCAAACAATAGAGATTGCACTGGACGACTCACGTACTCCCTCTCCTCTCTAACTTTTTTTTTTTTTTTTGCCCCCCTTTGCAAAGCCACACCAGCCAGTTATTCTGCAGCCAGAATAAAACCCTATAGTCTGGCTAACCCGGGCTTTAGAACAGACTTTCCGATTTGGCAGAGTAAGAGATGCCTTCAATACATCAAGGCTATCATCCTGAGATGCTGCCTTTGCAACCCCCCTTTCTCATTCTCCTTCCCACACACACCCCCCCCTTAAAAAAAGGAAAGGAAAAAAGAAAGAAAAGAAGGGAAAAAAGACCTATAGGGGGTGGAAGTGGTGCCCTCTCTTCCTGGACAGCTTAGTGCCTTTGCTATGCAAATAACATGTGCAGAGCATCAAAAGGTATCAGCAGAAAAGAAGACAAGAGGAGCAGGAAGGGCAGCAAAGTTTTGTTGAAGTAGCCCTAGATCTCACTACCGGCCCCCAGCCAACTTGAATTGCAGCAGGAGAAAATTTTGGCAGCTTTTCCTCGGAGGCAAAGCACACTGACGTCAGTCTGCAGATGTGCTGGGCTGCGTCGGGTGCGCATGTGTCCTGGGTCGTCACGTGGAGGGGGAGGGGAGATAGAGGTACAATCGGGGTAACCAACTACCAGCCATTCAGAAGCGCTCAGACAATGTCAACTTTTCCACCCACTGAATGAGAGAAATTTTGGCCCCTCTAATCTCTCTACCCTATCCCACTATGCCTCTTTTCCTCCCCCTCGTCTAACCTCTTTTAGAAATTCTAGCCCGGTTTATTAGTTGTTTCTTGGAAAAAAGAAGCGGGGAGGGAAAGGATGAATGACTTTAGAGGGATTAATATCACTATTCAGATCTCCGGTGTCATTCTCGTGTATTTTTTTTTTTTTAGGTACACACAGTAAAAATGTTAAAGCTTGCACATAAACAGTGCCTTTGAGGAAAGTTATAGTAAAGTTTAGATCAGTGGAGCAGACAGTCTTCAAGACTCAGTAGCTACGTGTGTACAAAACCCCTATGTGTTTTATATATACTTCAGCAAGTAAGGTTAACACCAAAAGGGAAAGTAAACTAAAGTAAACTAAGACCAACACATTTTCCATCTGATTATCGACTTCAGGTTATGTGGGGCTTTAAAAGAAAAAAAAAAGTGGGGGAGGAGGGGGCGGGGGAAGAGAGAAGCTTGCATTATTTCCAGATGAGAATGAGACTGGGATGGTGCTTTAAAGAGCAACCGGTAAAAGCTACAAATGGAGTGAATTTTTTTAAGTCAATACATTGAATGAAACTTCAGTGACTGCCCAGATGAAAACAAATCTGAAGTCCAGACCCCCCTGTCCCCCAAAAGGAAGGAAAAAACAGGACCCCTGCTGCAATCTCAAGATAAACAAACAAAACCTCAAAACTGGTTCTTCAAGCTTCCCAATCCCACCCTTCCCCCCATCACCCACATACACACCAGCAGCCAGTCCAGACTTTGAGGATAAATACCGCTACAATGTAGCACTTTCACTTTCATTTGGCCAGAGAAAGCCACTGGCATTAAGTGCTGGAGAAAATGCTCAATAAGTTTTCCATGTCCTAAGCAAGCAAACAAAGTCTGGCACACGAATCGGAAACAGGAAAAAAAATGTGAAAATAGCTCATTGCAAATGTTGCCTTTCAGAGGTGTAATCTGCTGCATCATTTATCTGTCTCTACCGTTTAGTGCAGGGTAGGGAGCTGTTTAAGAGTTTCTGAGGTTGGGGGCAGGGGAAAACTGACGCCTTGAAATTCCAGGCGTTAGTTAATGCCAAGGCGATTTCCGATGGCCAGAACCAGAAAGGGGAATTGGACCAGAGGGAAAAGAGTAGGAAGGATGATCTTCTGAATACTGGCTCTTAAATTTCAAATTTCTGCTAATATTATTGCCCATTTGATTTTTTTTTTTCTTCCTACGCCGGAGGTAGTAGGTGTAATTCTTCTGGTGAATCTATGAATAGTTGGCTAAAAGAAGGTATGAATCAGACTGAGAATGTCCAAGAATACAGTTATTCCAATTCTTCTTTGAGGATTGAAAGGGGAAAGCATCTGTCCACAGAGTCCATATAGTTCTTATCAGCATTATTTGGCTAAATGCCATTAGCTACATAGAAATAAGTCCTGTGTTTGATACTGATAATTTTAAATAAAGATGACTCATAATGTATGTGTGTATGTGTATACAATGTAAGAGGAAGCTATACCTCATAGCAATACTTGTAAACAGAAAATAAGAAAAGTGGGCATAGAATTTCAGATTGCATGTGAAAACCCCACACCATACCCCAGAAGTGCATTAATGTACATAGTTACCATTCAATAAAAAAAAAAAAAGAAAGAAACAATTCTTTTCCTTTGGGGAAAAAAAAAAGTGGGCATAGAGCTGTTTGTGCATCTAATAACACTTGGTTTTGAACCTTACCCTTCCTTAATTTTCCAAGAACTGGAAGTAGATAGGTGTAGCCAGCACAAAAAGTAAAGGTGTAAGCAGTAAACATCTACAAAACTTTTTACCTCAACTAAGATAAACTGCCCCACAAAGTAGCAGCCTTGTAAAGCAGCTCATTCACTGGGAGTGAACTTTGCCTAATTACTTATTCAAAGAGTGCCATCCTGCGTCTAAACAGAGTAATGAAAAATTTCCAACAGATTGCATGTCTCGAAATGACCTAGTTAAGAACACTAAGCAACAGTGATAAATTATGAGCAGAGAAATGAAGTGTCAATTTAACTTTATAAATGTGGGCTGTGTGAACATTTTAATTGCACTGCAGAAAATTTCAAACATATACAAAAGTAGAAAAATAATATTATGAATGCCAATGTAGCCATCATCCAGTTTTAAGAAGTGATGAAGTATGATCATTTTTTTTATCTATGACTCCATTCTTTGTTCCTCTACCCCACTGTATTATTTTGAAGCCAATTCCAGATATCATTTCATTGCACCCCTTAATAACCCCACTATATTTCTAAAATAAAAGGACTTTAAAAAAAAAAAACACTACCAGGCCATTATTATTCTTAAACATTTAATGTCTTTCATGTAATCAATTATCAGTACTTAGACTTCTCAACTTTAAATAAAGACTTCTTGGCTAGGCACCTGTGCTCAAGCTGCTAAGGCGGCCAGCCACATACACCTGAGCTGGCAGGTTCAAATCCAGCCCTGGCCTGCCAAACAACAGCTGCAACCAAAAAATAGCCAGGTGTTGTGGCAGGCGCCTGTAGTCCCAGCTACTTGGGAGGAGGAGGCAGGAGAATTGCTTGAGACCAGGAGTTGGAAGTTGCTGTGAGCTGTGATGCCACAGCACTCTACCCAGGGCAACAGCTTGAGGCTCTGTCTCAAAATAAAATAAAATAAAGACTTCTCTAAAAAGCCTCATTTTGGCTCAGCGCCCATAGCACAGTGGTTATGGCGCCAGCCACATACACCAAAGTTGGCGGGTTCAAACCCAGCTGGAGCCAGCTGACCAACATTATGACAACTGCAACCAAGAATAGCTGGGCATTGTGGTGGGCTCCTGTAGTCCCAGCTACTGGGAAGTTCAGGCAGGAGAATCCCTTCAGCCCAAGAGATTGAGGTTGCTGCGAACCATGTGATGCCACAACACTCTACCGAGGGTGACATAGTGTGACTCTGCCCCCCCCCCAAAAAACCAAAGAAATAAAAATAAAAAGCCTCATTTTATTGGAATCTGGATCCATGTATTGCATCAGGCTGATCTATCCCTTATGTCTTTTTCCTTTGGTAAATTTTTCTTTTTGAAACAGTCTCACTCTGTTGCTCCAGGCTAGAGTACCTTGGTGTCAGAGCTCACAGCAAATTTTTTAGTAAACTTTGATTGAAGTAGGATATTCATACAAAAAAAGTACATAAATAAGTATATAGCCCAATAAGTGGTCAATAAAATGAATTTTCTTTTCTTTTTATTTTTTTTACTGTTATTTGCATTTATTTTATGTTGCATCTATTCTTGTGCCATAAGTTTTTGTTTCTTCAGTTTCCTCTGGAATATCTTTTTCTTCTGTGCAACCTCCTCCTCTGGCTTTGGAACAACTTGTTCCTTTTTAGTAAGGATCATCTTGATGTGGCAGGGGGAGCTCATATATGAGTTAACCCAACCATGAGCTCTGCAAATTCAGCAATGCAATTTGGGTACTTTGTTCACTTGGATATACTTAATGACCAGAGAATCTACACCTAAACTCTAAAGTTCAGCATTACCAGTATTCTGTACATTTGTAAGCATGCACAGCAAAAATTAGGACTCGTTTTGGACCACCAATCCTGTGTTCAATGCCACTGTTTGGCCTGGACACACCAACTCCACCATTTATGTTCTAAAGGTATACACTGTTTCTTTCAGACACTTACCGGCCTTTTGTATATGCACTTCCCTTGATGACCTGGGAAGTTTCAGAAGTGTTATTAAGTAAACAGGAAGATTTGAACCTCTTGACTAGCATGATATTGTAGGGTTTTATGGGTCAAGCAAAAAGCAAACAAAATGGCAGATCACCTAAGGCTGCTCAGGGAAGAGCCAATCTAATGATTTCCTACAAAGTGAACTTGCCTATGTAATCACCACCTTCTTAAGTCTCTTTCTTAAAATTTTATTTTATTATGTATTTATTTTAATTGACTAATAAAATTATATATATTTATGGTGTATAACATGGTGTTATCATATGTATCATTACACAAATAATTCTATCATTTACATATATATCAAATTTAAATCAAGCTATTTAACATATGCACTACCACATATTTGTTTTTAGTAATGAAAATCCTAAAAATCTACTCTTTCAGCAATTCTTAAGTATACAGTATATTGTTATTAACTAAAATCACCGTAATGTACAAAATATCTCCTAAGTTCCTCCTTAGTGAAATGTTATATCCTCTAACCAACATCTCCTCCATCCTCTTTACTGCCTTAAATCCATTTTATCTTTCTGGTTCCCTTGAAATTCTCAAATTTCTGGCAGTATAAATACTATATTAATATCTTGCCATTTTAATGCTATTTTTAACATTTCTGTTAGCTTGGAAATATTTTAGTGCTGTACCTATGCATTGTTTGTTATTGAATTATAAGGAACACATTTAAATTAACCCATGAATAAACTTTAGTTGCATTAAAAATTCTTTATTTTAGTAACCAATTTTTTTTTCTCTATCAAAAACTACTCCTTCCAGCTTTTCTTTCTTTCTTTCTTTCTTTCTTTCTCTCTTTCTCTCTTTCTCTCTTTCTTTCTTTCTTTATTGAAACAGAGTCTCACTGTGTCACCCTTAGAAGAGTACCATGGCATCACAGCTCACACTAACCTCAAACTCCTGGGCTGAAGCAATTCTCTTGCCTCAGCCGCCCAAGTAGCCAGGACTACAGGAGCCCACCACAACACCTGGATTTTTTTTTTTTTTTTTTGAGACAGAGTCTCACTATGTCACCCTAGTAGAGTGTCGTGGCTTCACAGCTCACAGCAACCTCAAACTCTTGGGCTTAAGCAATTCTCTTGCCTCAGGCTCTCAAGTAGCTGGGACTACAGGCGCCCACCACAATGCCTGGCTATTTTTTGGTTGTAGTTGTCATTGTTGTTTGGCAGGCCCGGGCTAGATTCGAACTTGCCAGCTCAGGTGTATGGCTGGCACCCTAGCCGCTGAACTACAGGCACTGAGCCACACCCAGCTATTTTTTGTTGCAGTTGTCATTGTTGTTTAGCTGGCCTAGGCCGGGTTCGAACCCACCACCCTCAGTGTACGCAGCTAGCACCGTAACCACTGTGCTACAGGCACTGAGCCCTTCTTTCTCCATTTAATTAATAAAGATAAGGTTGCTTCATACTGGTCAAGGGAACAATATAAGAGGACATTTCAATTCTACATATTTATGCACCCATCATAAATGACCCCAGATTTATGAAACAGACCTTAATTGGTCTAAATAGTATGATATCCTACAACACTATAATATGTGGGAAATTTAATGCTTCTTTGACAGAGCTACACAGATCTCTAAACAAATAAACAAGAGACTTAAATGCAAACCTACAACAAATATGATTAATAGATATATAAAGAACATACCATCCCAAAACTAAGGAATACACAATCTTCTCATTAGTCCATGGGTCATACTCCAAAATAGATCATATCCTAGGACACAAATTAAACCTCAACAAAATTAAAAGAAATTATACCTTGTCTCTTAGAAGACAAATTTATCACATTAGATGCCTACATCTGAAAAACAGAAAGAGAGCACATGAACAAACTATTGAAGCATCTCAAGGAAATGGAAAAGGAAGTGTAATCCAGTCCCAAACCTAATAGAAGAAAAGAAATAACCAAAATTAAATCAGAAATAAATGAAATTGAAAACAAAAGAATCATTCAGAAATTAATGAAACAAAAAGTTGTTTCTTCAAAAAGATAAAATCAACAAACTAGAAACAGAAAATTATAATCTCTAATAACCTGAATCATAGTTCAAGGAGCACAGCAAGGAGGTGGGAAGCTAGACACAGCATATGATCTGGAACAGTGGAAATCTGATGAATTAGGCAAGTGATTGCAACTGGCTGGGATTGGCTGGCCACCCACACAGACCTGGGATGGGAGGAAGCCTTTCCAGAGTTTTCAGTGGTTGAGTGAAGCTGTGTGTTCAGTGAAAAGCTTGGAAGCGTGGGTGAACTTGAACAGTTTACAGCAACCAGATTTGAATGCCAGTTGGAGTGAACTTGCCATAGGTTTGGTGGCTGGCAAGGCAGCCATACTGAGGTCTCAGTGGCCAGGGAGCTGCAACTGTGGGAAATTAGTGAGAAGGTCTTAGCAGGGGAGCACAGCCATCATAATTCCACCTGCTGGGATCAGAACTCCACTCTTGAAACAAGCTCAGGGACTCCCACACTGGAGTCAGGGAGCACTGGGAGACCTGCCCCTGAAGGATTCTTGTGAGCTTTAAGATCCCAACCTGGCAGGGTCTGAATGCTCATGAAATGATCAGGGAATCACCAAAGGCAACTAAGTTTGGAATAAGGACCATAAAGTTTGTTAGATGTGTTGTCTCCTAAAAAAAAGCACAGTGTCACCTGGTGGCCTGGTGACACATTGCAGCATACTGTCTTCAGGGGCAATGGTTTCTGTTTGAAACAAAGAAGGCAGTGAAAAATAAAAAGGAGCAGAAGGAGGTGAACAAGAAGAAAGAATACATGAGGAGGAACCAACAGAAAAATTCAGGAAACATGAAAAGCCAAAACAGAGCTCCCCTCCAAGAGCCCATGAGGGAGCTACTGCAGAAGACTCTACCTATAAAGAATTAATGGACTTGACAAAAAGAGAATTTAAAATATGGAGGATAAAGACAATAAAAGTAATGGATGAGAAAATGGAAAGACAGAACCAAAAGTTGCACAAGAAATATATAGAAAGGATATGGCAGAGCTTAAGTAAATGAAGTACACAATCAGGGAATGTAAAGATGTAGTAGAAAGTATCAAAAATAGGTTAGATTATGGAGAAGAAAGAAACACAGAGCTAGAGGATAAAGTTTTCGAGTTAACCCAGATAGTTAAAGAGGCAGAAAAGAAGAGAGAGAAAGCAGAACAGGCACTTAGAGAACTATGAAACTCCATGAAGCATTCAAATATACAAATAATGGGGATTTCTGAAGGGGAAAAAGATTGTCCCAAATGAATGGAAGCCCTACTAGAGGCCATCATAAAGGAAAACGTCCCAAGTTTTACTAAAGACCCTGACACACTGCTTTCAGATGGATATCAAACCTCAGGTCATCTCAACTCAAACAGAGCCTTGCCAAGATACATTGTAATGAACCTGTCCAAAGTCAAGATGAAAGAAAAAATTCTGCAAGCAGCCAGGAGTAAGCACCAACTGACTCTCAGAGGCAGAGCCATTAGGATGACAACAGACTTTCCAACTGAAACATTCCAAGCCAGAGAGCATGGTCATCCACCTTCAACATTCTTATACAAAACTTTCAACCCAGAATTCTGTATCCTATTAAACTAACCTTCAAAATTAATGGAGAAATCAAATATTTTGCAGAATATACAAGCACTGAGGAAATTCACCACAACAAGACCTGCTCTACAGGAAATACTTAGACCTGTTCTTAGCACTGACCACAACAATGGACCACCAAATTTACAAAGTATATATCCAAAAGTTAAAGGTCAAAACATAGTTTCCACAATGGCCCAAAGGATAAAACTACAAAACAGACTTTCACAAAAAAGATAAATAGGGAAGGTAGATCATGATGGCTGATAGGAAGGACGTTTAGCTCAGCTCTGCTGGAACAAAAGAGAGTGAATGGCTATATCACTCCCGGCATGGAATATTGGTGTAGAGTGGCAGTTTGGGGTGTATGGCAAGGTGGTGGATTGCTGGACCTGGAGTATAATCTGGAACTGTGGAGACTGCCAGAAAAAGGTTCTGCGCCATGGCTGCAGGCAGCAGCAGTGGCAACCAGCCCCACCGTGGAGGATTGCAGTTCCTAGTTAATGGGGAAACTAGGTAGTGTGTGGAAAGATTGGTGAAGTGTGGACTCCTGAGAGGAATTAGGCAGCCAGAGTGGGGTGCTGTCTGGTGCGGCACCACCAAGGTTAGGCAGCAGGAGAGCCTCTCAGACGGGAAAGATCCTGGATAGGAAGAGGCCATTGTTTTGGAATTTGGCAGATGGCAGTCACTGCAGGCACCTTTTCACGTGGGCCAGGTTCAGTGATTTGAGTCTCACCCACAAACAGTTGTCCTACACTTGGAACTGGCCAAGGACAATCCTCACTTTACAGGAACTGTTGCAGGGAGAATTAGGGAAACATGCTTGTTAAGATTTATTGAGATGGGTGGAATCAGCAGTTCAGCAGGGTATAGGCACCAAGCCTGTAATCAGGCAAAAACCAAGAACATTTAAGCTGGGAGACAGGTATAAGCCTGGGAACCACTCATGGCGCCACCTGGTGTCCACAAAGTATATTGCAACATAAATATATTCCTACTAAAGTTGATCCCTACAGCGCATATATAGTCATATATATATAATTTTGTTGCCTTTTTTCTCTCTTTGCTCGTTCTTTTTATTTTTTTTCTTTTTTCTTTCTTGTAGGAGTTAAAAAATTTTTTTAATTTTTTTTGTTTTTCTCTGCTTCCCCCCTTTTTTTTTTTCTTTTTTTGACAGTCTCACTATGTCACCATCAGTGGAGTGCTGTGCTTTCACAGTTCACAGCAACCTCTAACTCTCTTGGGCTAGGGGTTCTCTTGCCTCAGGCTCCCAGGTGGCTGGGGCTGCTGGTGCCCACCACATTACCCTGCTGTTTTTTGGTTGGGGTTGTCATTATTATTTGGTGGGTCCTGGGCCAGGTTTGAACCCGCCAGCTCTCACGTGTGTGACTGGTTCCTTGGCCACTGGGCTACAAACGCCGAGCCCTCACCCTCCTCTTATGGTTGCTGAGAGTGCTTACATCAGGCTATTAGAGGTTTTTTGTGTGTGTGTTTGATTATTTGTGTGTCTGTTTATGTGTCTGATTGTTTTCTTGTTTCTTTGTTCATTTTGTTTCAATGTGCCTTGTGTTCTGCTAAAACCTCAGGTGTCTATTTTCCCTAACTCCAGTTTTGACATGCAACAAGAGCAAAGGGGAGTGAGGGATGATAGTTGACTGAAGCCAGCTTTCAACAGAACCTCCCATCCAAAGGGAGAGATAATGGCTAGAAAGAACCCAACAAAGCTGAAGGGTGGGAGCTGAGCTGAGAGAAGAGATTGATAATTGCACATCTTCCCTGCTGAGGCAAGCTGCAACTCCAAGGAAACAAATTTCAGTTACAGAACCCACCCCAAAGAGGACACATGTCCATCTCCCCCCCGCCAAGATAGTTGCTTGCTTGCTGTGAGATCTCTACTGGTGAGCAGTGAATCTGAGGTCCTCTTCTCTCACTCCACAGGAGTGAGTTGCTGGAAGGTGGGACTCCTCCAGAGAGTCCCTGCTTTGAGCCTGGACATTCTCACATTCTCTTGTGTGGAATGAAGGTTGAACAAATATTTTACCTGCCACTTTGAACTCCCAGTCCACCCTTCCCCCTGGTCTGGTGGTCTAGAAGCCCAACACCTGCAGAGACCAGAAGGTTCATGGTTCTTTGTTAAGACTCAGCATTGGCTCGGCGCCTGTGGCTCAATCGGCTAAGGTGCCAGCCACGTACACCTAAGGTGGTGGATTCGAATCCCCAGCCTGGGCCCGCCAAACAACAATGATGGCTGCAACCAAAAAATGGCCAGGTGTTGTGGCGGGCGCCTGTGGTCCCAGCTACTTGGGAGGCAGAAGCAGGAGACTCGCTTGAGCCCAGGAGTTGGAGGTTGCTATGAGCTGTGATGCTATGGCACTCTACCCAGG
>CAUYQV010082600.1:0-13112 GCA_963574575.1 Galagoides demidoff
ACAGGCGCCCGCCACAACGCCCGGCCATTTTTTGGTTGCAGCCATCATTGTTGTTTGGCGGGCCCGGGCTGGGGATTCGAACCCGCCACCTTCGGTGTACGTGGCTGGCACCTTAGCCAATTGAGCCACAGGCGCCGAGCCCCTATTCTCTATTTTAAAGAAAATTTAGCATTAATGGGAATTTCAGTTTGCTTCCTAGAGTGAAAGGACATGTCTTTGATTTAGTAATTCTCTTTCTACTATTCTTTCCTAAGAAATACTGGAAATGCAAATAAAGGTTATGTGCAGGATCATAATCCCGCTGCTTTGGGAGACTAAGGCAGGAGGATTACTTGGAGGCCAGGAAGTCACCTAGCCAGGGCAATGTAGTAAGACCCCCATCTCTGTAAAAAAAATTAAAAAATTAGCTGGATGTGGGGGCACAGTCCTATAATCCTAGCTCCTCACTAGATTGAGATGGATCACTTGAGCCCATTATTTAAGACTGCAGTAAACTGTGATCATGCCACTGTACTCTGGCCCAGACCTGCTAAACAACAATAACAACAACAAATAGCTGGATGTTGTGACGGGCACTGGCAGTCCCAGCTACTTGAGAGGCTGAGGCAAGAGAATCACTTCAGCCCAAGAGTTTCAGGTTGGTGTGAGCTGTGACGCCACAATACTCCTAACAAGGGTACATAGTGAGACTCTGTCTCAAAAAAGAAAGAAAAAAATAATGAAAGAAAAAAAGGAAAAAAAAGTTCATAAACACATATAATTTATTGGGTAATGCCTGTGACTCAGAGAAGTAGGGTGCCCACCCCACATGCCAAAGGTGGGGGGTTCAAACCCAGCCCTAGCCAAAATCTGCAAAAAAAAAAAAAAAAAGAAAAAGAAAGCTGTATATAAAATTATATATGGTATGAACTCAGCTATATATAAGTGTTCAAAAACAAAAATGTTCTTTGTGATTATTTCCAGATTGGTGTCTTGGTAAAGTTTTGGGTTCTTTTGTTTTTATGCCATAATTTACTATATTTTCTTTTTTTTTTTCTTTTTTAGAGACAGAGTCTCACTTTATTGCTTTTGGTAGAGTCACAGCTCACAGCAACCTCCAACTCCTGGGCTTAGGCGATTCTCCTGCTTCAGCCTCCTGAGTAGCTGGGACTACAGGTGCCCACCACAACACCCGGCTATTTTTTGTGGCAGTTTGGCTGGGGCTGGGTTTGAACCCGCCACCTTCGGTATATAGGGCTGGTGCCCTACTTGCTGAGCCACAGGCGCCGCCCCAATTTACTGTATTTTCTATGAAGACTTTGAGTTTGCTATTAAAGTAATTATTTTTTCCTTCTCTTATTAGAAAAATTTATGTGATTAATGATGTGCATTCACACTTATTGGTATTTTTGCTTAAGCGTTCCTTAAGTATCTGCTATATACAGTGAACCAGTGAATTAGATACAGCCCAGTAGAAGAGGAAAAAAATTTATACTAATACCTGTTACTCCTGGGAGGGCTTCATAAGCATCTTCAGACAGAGGCAGGTAAAGTACTGTAGGAGTTCACAACACTTTGGTTTTCTTCCAATAAATTCAAAGTAAAATAAAAAGTTAAATTTTCATTTGTGGGGTGGCGCCTATGGCTCAGTGAGTAGGGCGCCGGCCCTATATACCAAGGGTGGCAGGTTCAAACCTGGCCCTGGCTAAGCTGCAACAAAAAAATAGCCAGGCATTGTGGTGGGCACCTGTAGTCCCAGCTATAACATCTGTGATCTAATTTTTGAAAATACTTTTATCTAGTATCCATTCAGCCAACCAGCATTTAATCTGAACACATGCTACAAAGACGATTGGAATGGTGTTTGCTTAATGAAAATGATGGTTATTTCTAAGTGGTGGATTTGGAATGATTAATAAAGAATTGTGTTAAAATGTTTACTTTTTTCTTTTTAGGTTAAGTAATGGTTAGAACATGGGAATTTGAAATTCTTCACATACATAACAAAAAGCAACTTCAAAAAGTGAGCCCAAGGCTTGGTGCCCGTAGCATAGTGGTTTTGGCACCAGCCATATACACTGAGACTGGTGGGTTCAATCCCAGCCCAGGCCTGCTAAACAATGACAACCGCAACAAAAAATGGCCAGGTGTTGCTGTGGCGCCGGTAGTCCCAGCTACATGGGAAACTGAGGCAAGAGAATCGCTTAAGCCCAAGAGTTGGAGTTTGCTGTGAGCTGTGCTACCACATAGTAGTAGTGAAGGCAACATAGTGAGACTGTTTCAAAAAAAAAAAAAAATTGGAGTGGTGACTGTGGCTCAGTGGGTAGGGCGCTGGCCCCACATACCGAGGGTGGCAGGTTCAAACCCAGCCCTGGCCAAACTGCAGCAAGGGAATGGCCGAGCATTGTGGTGGGTGCCTGTGGTTCCAGCTGCTCGGGAGGCTGAGGCAAGAGATTCACCTAAGCCCAGGAGTTGGAGGTTACTGTGAGCTATGACACAACGGCACTCTACCAAGGGTGATAAAGTGAGACTCTGTCTCTATAAAAAAAAAGTGAGCCCAAGAGAAAAACTCAATTAAATTCAAGTTGTGGGGAGGAGAACAAAGGAAGCTGGAGAGGTAAGGAGAGAGGGGGATGGGTGTGCTTCCGTTTAATGGGTACAGTGTAAGGGTATATGGTGCGCCTCCCGGGTGCCAGACACAAATACAGCAGGGACTCTACCTAACAAATGCAAACATTGTAACCTAGTTGCCTGTACCTAACATTAACCTGAAATAAATAAATAAGAATATAAATATAAAAAAGGAAGTGAGTTCTGCCACCATCTCTACTTAAAATTACTTATTATTAGTTTCCCATTGCTCTCAAGATTAAATCCAGAATCCTTATATGACCCACTAGACCCTGCATGGTCTGGCCTCAGCCTGCCTTTTCGGCCTCCCTCCTGCAGATTTCTGGGTTCTAGCCACAATGGCTCCTGTTCTCTTTGTGTGCTGTTCCCCCTACCTGGAAAATCCCCCACTCACGTTTTGTTTTCCTTTTTTTCTTTGTTTTTTGTTTTTGAGACAGTCTCAAGCTGTCACCCTAGGTAGAGTGCCATGGCATCATAGCTCACAGCAACCTCCAACTTGGGCTCAAGCGATCCTCTTGCCTCAGTTTTTCTATTTTTAGTAGAGACAGGGTTTAGCTTTTGCTTAGGCTGGTCTCAAACTCGTGAGCTCAAGCAGTCCACCCACCTCAGCCTCGTAGAGTACAAGAATTACAGGTGTCAGCCACCACATTGGGCCTGTTTTCCTTTTTTTCATTATATCATGGCTCCAATGTCACTTCTTTGAGGAAGTTTTCCTTGTCCTTATTTCCTAGTCTAGGTCAAGGGTCATAGCACCCTATACTTTTCCTCCATACCCTTGTCAGGTTTGCAATCATTCATTTGTATGGTTGTTTAAAGACTCATGTCTCAGGAGACCAGAAGATCCACAAGGAGCAGGACAGTACCATGTGTTCTCAGGACCTAGCTCAGCAGTTGGCAGCTAGTAGACAGTCAGTATACAGTTGTCCCTTGGTATCTGTAGGAAATGGTTCCAGGACCCCAGTCCTACCCTTACCAAACTCTGAGGATGTTCAAGTTCTTCATACAAAATGGCATGAGCTCAAAGTGTATATAGCCTACACACATTCTCCCATATACTTTAAATCATTTCTAGATTACTCTTCACGTCCTACAGAATGTAAATGCTCTGTAAATAGTTGTTATATTGTATTTTAAACTTAGTATTATTTTTATTGTTGTATTGTTTTGGTTTTTATTTTTCCCTAATTTTTCAAATCTGCAAAAGTACAACCTGTGGGTAGAAAGGGCTGGATGTTTAAATTAAAAAATATCTAATTAAGAGCTTACAAGATGCCATGCTCTCACTATAACCACATGAGGTGGATATTATCATTCACAAATTTTGCCTCCCTTACCTTTGGGCTTCCGCATAAGAGATCATTTAAGTAAGATTCTACGCTGTGGCTGGCACAGTGGCTCATGCCTATAATCCTAGCACTCTGGGAGGTTGAGGTCGGTGGATTGCCTGAGCTCAGAGGTTCGAGACTATCCTGAGTTCAAACTAAGACAATTGAAAGCAGAATTCAAAAAAAAAAATTCCATAGATGAAAAAGATGGAAAGTTTGTGCGGTAAGCCAGGCTACCTTCCTTTCATGCTGCCTGAGCTCATAGTGTATGGACTTTATTCAGAAATTGTTCTAACCTTGGCCAGAGATAATTAGGTTCTTCTGTAGGATGAATTTACTTCTTTCTTTGCTTTTCTTCCTTCCAGGTGGATTGACCCAAGACCTGAAAGCTGCTTTCAGATACTTTTTGATGGCATGCGAAAAGCCTGGAAGGAAGTCTCTAGAAGCATGTCACAATGTTGGTCTCCTGGCACATGATGGACGGGTCAATGAGGATGGCCAGCCCAATGCAGGGAAGGCCAGGGACTACTATACAAGGGCCTGTGATGGTGGCTATGCCGCCAGCTGCTTCAACCTCAGTGCCATGTTCCTGCAGGGTACCACTGGCTTTCCCAAAGACATGGGCCTGGCCTGTAAATACTCAATGAAAGCCTGTGACCTGGGCCATGTTTGGGCCTGCGCCAATGCTAGCCGCATGTACAAGCTGGGGGATGGTGTCGACAAGGACGAGGCCAAGGCTGAGCTGCTGAAAAATAGGGCCCAGCAGCTACACAAAGAACAGCAAAAAAACATCCAGCCCTTAACGTTTGGGTAATATGGCCCCTCTTCCCTCTCAGGCAACAAACAGCATGAGACTTGGCACTGCCTGTTTTTGAGGCCTGATACAGCCCTATTTGGATCAGTAGCACTGGTTCCAGAGATCCATTGCCCCAGACTGTGACTCACTGGGATGCAGCCTGCAGTGTTTATTTCAGTCATTCCTTCATCTGGGTATGTTCTGTGAAGACACCCAGATCTTAATTTTCAAACTCTTGGAACTCTGTGAAAAAATAGGAGCAAACTAAGAGAGCTGTAGAGATGAGGGTTGGGGTAGATAGCAGCAAACTGGAAAACAGCAGCCACAGGGCCCAACAGCATCAGCCGTTGTCATTGTTATCATCATCATCATCAGGGCTTGAAAATCAGAAAGTACCTTGATTTAGGTAATAGAGGTCTTGAGCTAAAAACAGCTAAATAGTCGTGACCACCACCTCTGACTTACATGATGACTGATGTAGGCTTGCTTTTTGCCTTAAGAGTCAGATCTTTCAGTAAATTCATAGAAATCAGGAAGGATTTACATCATAAAGGTTTAAGGCTATTAGACTCAGGTTGCTACAGATGAAACCTAAGCCTGCCTTCCTCTGGAAGAGACATTCACAGCTGAAAATTAGCATCTCCAGTATAGTTACCTGGCACTGCCCATCGTGCTGAGGGAGCAGATTATCCACAAGGCAACTTCAGCTAAGATTGGTAAGCAAGGACTCTGTGACATTTATCCCCTGGAACTGAACCATTTTAATTGTCCCTATGAATAAACTATTTTGATTAATTTATAGTTTGTGTTGTTAGTGTTCTCTCCAGATTCCAGGGAGGTAGTGGTTATACCTCTTTTTTTCTCTTTTCATTTTTATTTTATATTTTTGCCCAGCAGTGATTTGGAGAGTAAAGTGATTGTGCCTTTTATTTTTTAATTTTCATTTATTTATTTATTTATTTTTTTTTGGAGACAGAATTTCACTATGTTGCCCTTGGTAGGGTGCCATGGCATCACAGCTCACAGCAACCTCAAACTCTTGGGCTTAAGCGGTTCTCTTGCCTCAGCCTCCCCAGTAACTGGGACTATAGGTACCTGCCACAACGCCTGGCTATTTTTTGATGCAGTTGCCATTGTTGTTTAGCTGGCTGGGGCCTCGTTGGAACCTGTCACACTCGGTGTATGTGGCAGGCGCTATAACCACTGTACTTAGTGTGCTGAGCCTCTTTTTAAATTATTTATTTTTTATTTACTATAAAAGAATCACTTCAGTACACTGTCTTAGGTCTATGGGTAGAGTCAAAGTCAATATGTAAACCCAGGAGTCACCTGGGACCTTTTTTTTTTTTTTTTTTTGAGACAGAGCCTCAAGCTGTCACCCTGGGTAGAGTGCTGTAGCATCACAGCTCACAGCAACCTCCAACTCCTGGGCTCAAGCAAGTTTCCTGCCTCAGCCTCCCAAGTACAGGACCACAGGCGCCCCCCACAACACCCGGCTATTTTTTTTTTTTTTTTTTTGGTTGCAGCCGTCATTGTTGTTTGGCAGGCCTGGGCTGGATTCAAACCCGCCACCTTAGGTGTATGTGGCTGGCGCCTTAGCCCCTTGAGCCACAGGCGCCAAGCCGGTCACCTCGGACTTTAACAGAACATTGCCATCAACTGCCTTGGATGGTTTGTCTCAAATTGTGTGTGTAATCAATAGTACATTTGCTTTTTCTGTTATCTCCCCAATTTGTCACCAGGGGGCGAGCTTGTCACTTTTCTGCAATAACAGGACCATTTATATCTGTCATCACCTACTGTTTTCACAAGGAAGCCTTGCTGTGTGCATGAAGGTTTGTTGAGCACAGCTGGCCAACTTCTCAAGTTGATGGAGAGGGACTTTCCCAAGGGTAGAGTAGAAGTCTTAAAAGACGTGAAATTCATTTTTAAAATGTAAAGTAGATCTTGTGTGCTCAAAATAAACTCTGTAGGCCAATGGGCGTATGAAAAAATGTTCAACATCACTGATCCTTCGGAGAATGCAAGTAAAACCATAATGATCTTAAAACTTAATGGTAAAAAAAGCCTGATTTTAAAATGGGCCAAAGACCTTAACAGATAGCTCATCAAAAAAGATCTGCAACCAAGTATGTGAAAAGACTCCATGTAACATTTCATCTGGGATATGCACATAGAATGAGGCCACTGTGCAGCTACTGTATTAGAGTGGCCAATACCCAGAACACTGACAACATGAAATGCTGGTGGAGTTGTGGAGCAACAGGAGTTATCATTCATTGCTGATGGGAATGCAAGATGTGTACAGCTACTTTGTTTGTGACACAGTCTCACTTTCATCCTCAGTAGAATGCCATGGCCTCAGAGCCCACTGCAACCTCAAACACCTAAGCTCAAGTGATCCTCTTGCTTCAGCCTCCCTACAGGTGTGTACCACTACGTAAACAATAAAAAAACTAGCTGAGCATGGTGTTAGGCACCTGTAGTCCCAGCTACTGAGGAGGCTGAGGCAAGAAGAGCGCCTGAACCAGGAGTTGGAGGTTACTGTGAACTAGGCTGATGCCACGGCGCTCTAGCCTAGGGCAACAGAGTGAGACTCCATGTCAACAAAAAAGGCTCTGCACCTGTAGCTCAGTGGCTAGAAGCGCCAGCCACATACACTGGAGCTGATATACACATACACCAGCCTGGGCCTGCCAAACAACAATGAAAACTACAACCAAAAATAGCCAGGCATTGTGGTGGGTGCCTGTAGTCCCAGTGACTTGGGAGGCTGAGGCAAGAGAATCACTTAAGCCCAAGAGTTTGAAGTTGCTGTGAGCTATGACGCCACAGCACTCTATCAAGGGTGACATTTGGCTCAGCGCCTATGGCTCAAGTGGCTAAGGCGCCAGCCACATACCCCTAAGGTGGTGGGTTCAAATCCAGCCTGGGCCCACCAAACAACAATGACAGCTGCAACCAAAAAAATAGCCAGGCGTTGTGGCAGGTGCCTGTGGTCTCAGCTACTTGAGAGGTGGAGGCAGGAGACTCACTTGAGCCCAGGAGTTGGAGGTTGCTGTGAGCTGTGATGCCACAGCACTCTACCCAGGGGGACAGCTTGAGGTTCTGTCTCAAAAAAAAAAAAAAAAAAAAGGTGACATTGTGAGACTCTGTCTCAAGCAAACAAAAACAATGGAAATGTCTTCCAAAGTGGCTGTACAAGCTGAGTGTGGTGGCTCACGCTTGTAATCCCAGCACTTTTGGAGGCCAAGATGAGTGGATTGCTTGAGCTCAGGAGTTTATGACCTGCCTGAGCAAGAGAGAGAGCCTATCTCTAAAAAAAAGAAATAGCTGGGAATGGTGGTGGACACCCATAGTCCCAGGTATTCAGGAGGCTGAGGCAAGAGGATCACTTGAGCCCAAGAGTTTAAGGTTGCTGTGAGCTGTGATGCCATGGTGCTCTACCCAGGGCGACTAAGACTCTGTGTCAAAAAAAGGGTCAGTGAAAGAGGTACTGATATCACAATGTGTTATGTACATAAAATGGAATATTATTCAGCCTTAAAAAGGCAGAAAATTCTGACACATGCTACAACATGGTTGAACCTTGGTATGCTAAGTGAAGTTAGCCACAAAAAGGCAACTCTGTCTATGAGCTCTCTAAACTTATATGGGTGGGATATGAACTCAGAAACAGAATGGTGGTTGATAGGTGCTGAGGTGAGGGGGAAATGGGTATAGAGTTTCAAATTTAGGTTTTTTTGGGTTTTTTTTTTGACACAGAGTCTCACTATGTTGCCCTTGGTAGAACACTATAGCATCACAGCTCACAGTAACCTCCAATTCTTGGGCTTAAGCAATAATTCTCTTGCCTCAGCTTCCCAAGTAGCTGGGACTACAGGCGCCTGTCACAACACCTGGCTTTTGTTGTTGTTGTTGTTGTATTTATCATTGTTGTTTGGCAGACCTGGGCTGGGTTTGAACCTGCCAGCTGGTGGCTGGCGTACTAGCCGTTGAGCTATAGGTGCCAAGCTGCGTTTCAAATTTGTAAAATGAAAAAGTTCTGGAGATTAGTTGCATAGCAATATACCTAACACTACTGATCTATAATTTTAAAAGTGGTTAAGATGATAAATTTTGCATGTATTCTATCAAAATTTTTTAAAAACCTAAACATTTACTTTTATTTTATTTATTTATTTATTTATTTATTTATTTATTTATTTATTTTTTGAGACGGAGCCTCAAGCTATCCTCCTGGGTAGAGTGCCATGGCATCACAGCTCATAGCAACCTCCAACTCCTGGGCTCAAGCGAGTCTCCTGCCTCTGCCTCCCAAGTAGCTGGGACCACAGGCGCCCGCCACAATGCCCGGCCATTTTTTTTGGTTGTAGCCATCATTGTTGTTTGGTGGGCCCGGACTGGGGATTCGAACCCGCCACCTTAGGTGTACGTGGCTGGCGCCTTAGCCGATTGAGCCACAGGTGCCGAGCCGCCGTCGTTCTTTTTAATGTGCAAAAACACATGCCTCTGGAGCACAAGTCATAGTCATACGCCTGAGAAGCTGGCAAAGCTGTTTCTTCTAACCAAGGGTCTGTGGCAGCCAAATCATAGCTCCCTAAGGGAGGTTGTCCCCAAGAGTTTAGGTAAGATCTGTAACATTTTGGCTAAGGGGGGTGTCTAATCCAGATCCCTATTAGGGGAATATACTAATTTACCATCACTCTAATTCTGGGAGTTTGTAGGGACTGGATGTTCCCATGAGGAGGCCAAGAAGAAACATGGGGGTTTTTAAGTCCCAGTCTTGACCAAGTTTTATCAGTATTATCCTAACTGTTTTAGCAGTATTATCCTAGCAGAGTTATCCTAACTCTTAGGATTTTAAACATTTTCACATTTGGGTACATCAACCAAGGAAACAAGGGTCTGAGAGATTCAAATTAATCTTTTGATTATCCTTTCTAGCAAAGAAGGACAGGACTGACAGAATAATTAAAGTTCCAAGTTCAGGGTTTCAATGTATCCTACCTGCTAGTGGGCTTAGCCTGAAATAATAATGCAAGATCACTTTGGGGCTCACCTGTCCCATCTGACTTCATCCTTGGTTTAAGTTCAGGAGAAGCAAGTTTTACCCAAGTACGCTGATCCCACAATTTCAGCTTGACCGATGAATGAGTTACCAGGAAGACCTCAAAAGGGTGAATTCACCGTGGCTTTGGAGTGCTGCTTTCTCCAAGTTTTTAGCGACATCTTGTCTCCCAACTTTGAGGAATGGAAGGGTGCATCCATGGGAAACCAACCTGTGGAGCCTGTTGGGAGCAAACTCAGAAATACTGGCTACCATGTTACCCAGCTGTTTTACATATGAATAAGCCTTCATTTCCAAGAGCAAGGGACCGTTAGGCAAGCCCTGATTGGATGCTCTTAGGAGTGGTTTCCTTTTTTTTTTTGAGACAGAGGCTCCCCTTGTCACCCTTAGTAGGGTGCTGTGGCGTCATAGCTCACAGCAACTTCAAACTCTTGGGCTCAAGTTATTCTCTTGCCTCAGCCTCCCTAGTCCTATCTGGGACTACAGATGTCCGTCACAATGCCCAGCTATATATTTTTGTTGTTGTTGTTTGTTTAGCAGGCCCCTGGCCAGGTTTGAACCCACCATCCTGTAGCATATGGCCAGTGCCCTAACCACTGAGCTATGGGTGTCCATCCAGGAGTGGTTTTCCATATAAAAGCTTGAGGGGGCTAACTGCCAACTTACTTCTAGTGGCTACCAGAATTCTCAGGAAGACAAAGTATAACAGTTTTTCCCAAGTTAAGTTAATCTCTTGACAAGTTTTGGAGAAAGGCTGGGTGCAGTGGCTCACTCCTATCATAGCACCCCAGGAGGCTGAGTCAAGAGGACTGCTTAAGCTCAGGAGTTCAAGATCAGCCTAAGCAAAAGCGAGAAGCCATCTCTACTAAAAATAGAAAAATTAGCCAGGCATTGTCATACATACCTGTAGTTCCCAGCTACTTGGGAAGATAAAGTAGAAGGATGCTTGAACCCAGGAATCTGAGGTTCCTGTGAGCAAGGCTGATGCTATGGCACTCTAGCTTGGGAAAACAGTATGACTGTGTCTCAAAAAAAAAAAAAAAATTGGAAGAGCCCTTTTCAAAGTTCTATTCATCCATTTAGTTTTTCCTGAAGACTGAGGTCTCCATGATGAATACAACTTCCAGTTAATCCCTAGAATTTGAGAATTTTTTTTTGTTACTTTGGCAACAAAAGCTGCTCTATTATCACTTTGGAGAGTTAAAAGAAGTCCAGACCTGAGAATAATTTCCTTTCAAAGGGCCTTGATGATTTCTGAAGCTTTCTCAGTTCTGAATAGGTATTAATCTATCCTTGAAAAAAGTGTCAACAAAGACTAGTAAACATCAAAAATTTCTAGGGACTCATGGCACTTTGGTGAAGTCTACCTGCCACTCTTCCTCTGGGAAAGTCTCTGAAGGCTTTGGGTTATTTTTCAAGCATGTAGGACAGCTTTGGACTACCACCTGAATGGTTCTCTGCAAGTGAGGCCCATTCACATGAAGTCATATCCATTGCAAGGTAGCATTGCACCCAAAATGGATTTTTTTTTTTTTTTTGAGACGGAGCCTCAAGCTATCCCCCTGGGTAGAGCGCCATGGCATCACAGCTCACAGCAACCTCCAACTCCTGGGCTCAAGCCAGTCTCCTGCCTCCGCCTCCCAAGCAACTGGGACCACAGGCGCCCGCCACAATGCCCTGCCATTTTTTGGTTGCAGCCATCATTGTTGTTTGGCGGGCCCCGGCTGGGGATTCGAATCCGCCACCTCAGGTGTACGTGGCTGGTGCCTTAGCCGATTGAGCCACAGACGCCGAGCCCCAAAATGGATATTTACAGAATCTGTTTACTGGTCACTTTGTTGCCCTTGGTAGAGTGCCCTGTCCTCACAGGTCACAGCAACCTCAAACTCTTGGGTTCAGGTAATCTTCTTGGCTCAGTTTTTCTTTTTTCTTTTCTTTCTTTCTTTTTTTTTGGCTGGGGCTGGGTTTGAAGCTGTCACCTCCGGTATATGGGGCTGGTGTCCTCCTCCTTTGAGCCACAGGCACCACCCCCCCTTTTTTTTTTTTTTGAATTTTTTAAATTAAATCATAGCTGTGTATATTAATGTAATCATGGATGGAGTACAATGTGCTGGTTTTATATACAATTTGAAATATTTTCTTTCTTTCTTTGTTTTTTTTTTTTTTTGAGACAGAATCTTACTTTGTTGCTCCCAATAGAGTGCTATGGTGTCATTGCTCACAGCAACCTCAGACTCCAAGGCTCAAGCAATTCTCTTGCCTCAGCCTCCCAATTAAGCTGAGACCACAGGTACTAGTAACAATGCCCAGCTATTTTTAGAGGTGGGGTCTCGCTCTAGCTCAGTCTGGTCTTGTACACATAAGCTCAGGTGATCCACCTGACTCAGCCTCCCAGGGTACTGAGATTACAGAAGTGAGCCACATTCTGCCCTAATTTTTTTTTTTTTTTGAGACAGAGTCTCATGGAGCACTCTGGGTAGAGTGCTCTGGCATCATCATAGCTCACAGGAACCTCAAACTCTTGGGTTTAAGTGATCCTCTAGCCTCAGCCTCCTGAGTAGGTGGGACTGCAGGTGTGCACCACCACCCCAGCTAGTTTGTTTATTTTTAGTAGAGATGAGGGTCTTACTGTTGCTTAGGTTTGTCTCAAACTCCTGAGCTCAAACAATCCTCCTGCCTCAGCCTCTCAAAGTGCTAGGACGATGTGCCACCGTGCCTAGCTAGTTTTTCTATTTTTGGTAGAGATGGGGGTCTCACTCTTGCTCAGGCTGGTCTTAAACTCCTGAGCTCAAGTGATCTGCCTGCCTCAGTGTCCCAAAGTTCTAGGATTATAGGCATGAGCCACCACACTTTTTTTTTTTTTTTTGAGATGGAGCCTCAAGCTATCCCCCTGGGTAGAGTACTATGGCATCACAGCTCACAACAACCTCCAACTCCTGGGCTCAAGCGATTCTCCTGCCTCCGCCTCTCAAGTAGCTGGGACCACAGGCACCCGCCATAACACCTGGCTATTTTTTTTTGCCCCCATCATTGTTGTTTGGCGGGCCTGGGCTGGATTCAAACCCGCCAGCTCAGGTGTATGTGGCTGGCACCTTAGCTGCTTGAGCCACAGGCGCTGACCCAGGGAGCATTGACTCTTTTTTTTTTTTGAGACAGAGCCTCAAGCTATCTCCCTGGGTAGAGTGCCATGGCATCACAACTCATAGCAACCTCCAACTCCTGGGCTCAAGCGAGTCTCCTGCCTCAGCCTCCCACGTAGCTGGGACCACAGGCGCCCGCCACAACGCCCAGCCATTTTTTGGTTGCAGCC